>JBBPBX010001690.1:88936-99069 GCA_038048925.1 Garcialebias charrua | reverse complement strand
CAAAAACCCTTCAATACTTTAAACAAATGACTATAAATAAACCACAGAAATACAGATCCTGATGGTTTTCAGGTTTCTCAGGTGGTATAAGACTGTTCATACTGTATAGTCTCCCTCACTTTATAAAAAGCCAATTGATTTCCTTACTTTTTTTTTTTTTTGTGCATTGCATAAAATGGGATAAGTGTGAGTGCTTACTTGTGTGCTACTCCCTGACTCAACCCCAGGAACCTGAGCATGTTAATGTTGGTATAGAAAATAAATGTCCAGGTTATGTTTGAAAATTAAAACTGGTTCTCAAACATTTAACATTTTTGTTCTTTCTGCTGATCCTTCTTCAGGGGCCACAGTGAACTAACTCCCACGAAGACTTGGTTATTATTTTTTACACCTGATGTTCTTCCTGATGCAACCACAGACCACCGAGCTACCACAGCCCTCTGTGTGGAGCAGAGAGCTGCTATCTAGGGCTCCTGGGAGAGCAGATGTGGGGGTTAAGGACCTTGCTCGTAGGCCCAGAGTGGGGCAAACGAGGGTGGAGTCAGGTGTGGGTGTTTCACATTTTCCACCCACATTTTGATGTTGTCGGTCCAGGGATTCGAACTAGTGAACTTCCAATTGCAGGCCCACCTTCTCTAAACTCTGAGCCACTAGTCCCCCATTGATTTAACATGGTAAAATAAAAGTAAAAATAAATGAATAAAATTAAAGATTAATAGAAATGACTTGATGTTAATGGATGGATGGACGGACAGACGGACGGACAGACGGACGGACAGATGGACGGACGAATAAATGGAAGGATGGATGGATTGATTGGTGCATTTTACACCCTCTGCAGAGCATTTTTATATTCTCACTCTTACAGCTAAACTACCGTATTTTCCGCCGTACACGTCGCACCGCCGTACACATTGCATCAGTCCAATTATGTCCAATAAAGTGGAAAAATCCATAAACATGTCGCACTGCCATATAAGGAGCCAAGATGGTGTAGTGGCAGGGCTTCTGACTTGGGACCCGAAGGACGCGGGTCGCGCCCCGGCCACTACACACCTTGGGGTGTCTATGAGTGCACACCTAATTCTCCAGCTCCCCGGGCGCTTTCTATGGCTGCTCACTGCACCACCTGGTGGTGGTTGGGTTAAATGCAGAGACGAATTTCGTCTGTGTATGGGAAACATACACAGATGACAGGAAAATACATTATTATTATTATTATTATTATTATTATTATTATGTCGCATCTATTATGCGTCATCGCTGACAACCCGGAAATGCGGGCCGGTGTTTTGCCAAAAATTGATTGGCTGCCAAATGGCCACAGGAGCGTGCACGGAAGGACTTTAACAAGATTAACACTTAAAAACAATATATTTGTTTGCTGAAAATTATTGCAAAGGTGTGTCTGAGCTGAACTTTTCCTTAATAAATGCACATAATGGTCAAATCTGCTGAATATTTAAAAAAGAAATACGGTAGTGTCACTGCCTCGGTTCTATGAAACGTGGATGCGCGCCAGCGGAAACGCTGCATCGTTTTAAAATTTAACAAGATAAACACCTAAAAATATATATTTGTTTGCTGACATTATAGTAAAGATGTGTCTGAGCTGAACTTTTCTTAATAAATGCACTTTGACGGTTAAAACGTGGCAAAGTGAAGCTGACGAAATAAAGCAGCTTTAAAATTACTACACGCTCACCCGCCCATAATGACAGAAACACCTATTTATTTATTTATTTTTATTCAAACTCGTTGAATTCTTCATCCTCTGTTTTGCTGGCGAAGAGTTCTGCCAACTCCTGAGGTAACGGATGCAGCTGCCTCCTCTTCCTCTTCCACGTCCAGCAAACATCCAGCCTTCCTGAACCCCGACTGGATGGATTCTTTACTGACTGAGGTCCATGCTTTATCCATCCATCCGAGGACCTGCTGGAATGTCGCATGGCACATCCGTCCTGTAGCCGTGAAGCTGTTGCTCTCCGTCCACCATCCACTCCTCCCAAAGGCGGTGCAGAGCTGCTTTGAAGCTCCGGTTCACAAAAATGTCCAGAGGCTGCAGCACTTTGGTCAAGCCTCCCAGGATGATGGCAGGAATGGAGTTAAACACTTTAATTTTATCTTTAAATTGCAGCATGATGTGTGCACACACGCTGTCCATCCAGCAGGACTTTCTTTTGTTCTAAAATATCCGTACACAGGTACACCGGTAGTCGTCAAAAGCCTAGAGGGCCCTTTAGTGCCCCTAGCGGCCGTAAATGGTACAGCTCCATTTTTTTTTCTGTCAGAATGAATGTAAACGGTCATATCTCAGCCAAAAACTGGTCTAAAATTATGGGGAAAAATCCATAAATATGTTGCTTCGCTGTATAAGTCGCAGGACATGCAAATTGGGCAAAAGACCGCGACTTATACGCCAAAAAATACGGTATCTTGTGCAGTGTTCTGTGTCTTGCCCAAGGACACTTCAGCACACCGCAGGAGCTGTGGAATGAACTCACATCCCCAGCCACAGGAATAATCCACACCAAGCCCACAACCACTGAAATTTTGACTAACTGGGGTTTTTATATTTCTTTAAGCTCATTGTTCTCATGAAAACACTTTTTTTTTAACTGTCCAACACGAAGACACTTTTTGTGAGTAGGACTGCTAGAGTTTGTGTTTGTCACATTCTGTGTGTATCATCATATTGCTGACATCAGTGTGTGCACTGATTTCTCCTTTGTTGACAGGACAACAGGAATAGCCAGCAGAACTACAAGATTTTCTGACTGTGGATGAATTTGCCATGATAAATCCAGTACATGTAGTCAGACTTTGCTACACACCAATGAGTATGAACATGTCTGACAGCAGAACAACAAAGCAAAGGAGATGTCCTGTTAGCAAACGTGTAATGATCCACATACTTATTTAACATCTGTATCTTTCAGTTCTTTATTGAAGCACTTGAAGCAGTCTGTGGCTGATTCAGGACACCTGTCCCCAGTGTCTTTATCTGCCATGAAGTTCAAGGTTTCCTTTGGTCCTGTGGAGCTTTTCTTAAGAAAGATTTTGTTGCTTAATTTTTAGCAGTATGTTACGGAAGCGTATTGCAGTCAACCATGAAAAAAAAAAATTGGAGCTTATGTAGTAATAACGTGATACGTATGTAGTAATAACGTGATATTATGTAGTAAAAACGTGATACTATGTAGTAAAAACGTGATACTATGTAGTAATAACGTGATACGTATGTAGTAAAAACGTGATACTATGTAGTAAAAACGTGATACTATGTAGTAATAACGTGATACGTATGTAGTAATAACGTGATACTATGTAGTAAAAACGTGATACTATGTAGTAAAAACGTGATACGTATGTAGCGTGATAAGTATAGATGTAGCATGCACATAGCCAGTATTTTAGGAGGGGCGGTTCCTTTAAATATATAGTAGACCTGCAAAAAGCCACATGCCTCGGTGGCACAATGGAAAGCACGTCTGCTTTCCGCTCCAACGACCCAGGTTCGATCCTGACCTGGTTGAACTTATTTTACTTTTTATTTATTTATTGGATAAATAAAATAAAAAAGGAGTTTGTGTTAACCACAGGCATATTAAGTCTATGGTGTTAACCGGTTCGACATTAGCGGCGTCTCCATACCTTCTCTTTCCACCTCTCTTAACACAGAACTTGTGTTGTGCGAGAGTTGTGGTCCCGCCTACAACTCCCAAAAACTGTGAGTTGGGTTTCCTGCCACAAAAGTGTAGATTTGAGTTATTTTAAAAAACGAGTGTTGTTCATCTTGTTTTGTCTCTATGTAGCCCTGTGATGGATTTTCGGCCTGTCCAGGGTATCCCCCGCCTCTGGCCTCTGGCCCCAGGTCAGTTTGACCAAGACAGAAAAGTGTCTACGTACTGTACTGTAGTAGTTACAGTACTAACTGATTTCTCCAAAAGCCATAAAGTTTGTCATTTGTCATCAACATGTGTTGCTGCATGGTGACAGCTCTTCTTCCACTCACACTTTTTTTGTTCATTGTTGTTTTTGTTTTGACTTTTTGTACCTGCGCTCCATGATACGGGTATGACCGTGATGCACTGTTGGAGTTACGATCGTCAGTGAGTGGGTACTTTGGGTCGACTTTTGGGGACTCTGTGGTGGACATTTTCCCCTGGGTCCTTTGTTGACCTGGGCACCGTAAGAGGAACACACAGAGAGTGAAGTGAGCTGGTGTTTTGTGCAGGACCCACCAGAGACACAACAAACCCCCTCTCCCCTCGGTCCTGCTTTCAGGGGTTCAGTCTCTGAGGAACAGACTGGATGACCTGCGTGCACAGATTTATTGTGAGCAGGACACGAGGAGCTGTTGTGTCTTGACCTTCACAGAAACATGACTGGAGACATCCATACAGACTGTGCTGTGTCTCCAGACAACTTCTCTGTCTACCGGCTCCACAGAACTGTGGTACTCCCTGTGGGGTACTTTGTACTGATCCAGCCTACTTGCACCATGGTATTCTACCATGTTGTTTCCTGTATTTCTTTTGGACCTTATAGATGTATTTCTTTTTCACTTTTTGGTGCTTTGTTTTGTACATTTTTGCATGCTTTGGTATTTCTTTTCTTTCTTTTTTTTTATTTATTGCGAGTCGAGATGGTTCTTCTCGTCCTGAGCGTTTCATTGCATTGTTGACCTTGTGTTCACCTGCATATGACAAATAAACAATTAACTAAACTAAACTAAAGGATTCTGAGTAAGTAGGATGGAGTATCTTAGTTTATGTGTTACAGGAAAATCTTCCCAGCCCCGCTGTGCAACACAGTTTTTCTTCTTTCCAGCATGTTCCAATAAATAAACTCAGGGAACCCCACCGTCGTGTCTATGCTTGCTTAAAAGTCTGTTTGCTTAAGTTTACTGAGTTAGATTTCTGCAGGCGACTATGTTGTTTACTGGGAAGTAAATTTACATTTGTCTTCCTGGTAGTGTTCCAGTTACACTAAAGACTCCCCCACATGCAGAACTAAATAAAGGCTCTACGTTGCACGCCAGGAAACATGTTTGTGCAGGCAAACTATAGCATGTGATGGAATTGAATACAACACATACACAGTTTACTAGAAAACATTTGTATGACTTTCTCTTGCTTTTTATAATAGATAACAATGTCCCTTTTGAACCAGACCAGAGTTCTTTACAAACCCTGTCATTTATTTAAATAAAAGAAGCTGCATGGCATTTCTATTTAATGCACACAAACAAAGAGAAGCAGGAAATTACTTTGTATCCAAGTTACATAATAGTTTCCTGTTTTTTGGTTCTATCTTGTGGCTCATTATGAAGCTATGTGAGACTAACTTGTATAAATAAAGGGTTAATGAATGAATGTAGTTGCTGTAATACATCATGAATTCAAGCTGGGTTGCATTTGAGGTTAAAAAAAACAAGAAAAAAGAAGGTTTAATAGATATATTACAGGCCCATCTATCATTTCTTGAAATACATGTCACCCACTGCCTTTCAAATTAAAGTTTTAGACAGAGATTGTAGGATTCTGCAGTTTCCTGAGTTCAGGGTGGCGCTAACATGCAGCAGCTGTGGATCATCTCACTAACAAGCCCCAGGAGTATAAGAGGCTGCAGAAGAGCTTCCTTCTCTGCTGGAGCATTACATACCCATCAAACCTTTCTCCTGAGCCTCCAGTCCTGAATCCCTCATCACCTACCTTGAATCCTCAATTTCTGTACCTACCTTTGGATCCTTGTAAACTTCCTGGGGACTCACCTTCAGCTGCTCTGTTACCATCCAACCACTTACCATCTACTTACCGTACCTCTATGTTCCTCTTGCACTTTCCAAACCTGGACTTAATCTACCTGAAATCCTCTGCCCTCCTCTCACCGCTACAACTCACCTTCCCTCCTGTAAGAAATAATCAAACTATACTTGTCTGTCATTCCCTCATTCCGGTCATCCTGATTATTTTCCTCCTTCCCCAGGTTCTCTTGGTTCCCAGGGCAAATAAACCACTTTAAATTACTAAGAGCTTGAGTCTGTTTTCCTCTGTCCATATTTTCTGGGTAAACCAGACATAATCTTATGAGAAATGACAGAGTTCTATTTGTTTGGGTCCATTCAGCCATTATCTGAATTCAATTCATTCACACAATTCATTCAGCTTAAATCCTTCCGTTTTCAAAAGTTCACCCAATGTTATCCTGCTGGGCGATTTCAACATTCATTTGGATCAGGAAAACACCCCCCTCTCCAGAGACTTCACATCTTGCCTGGACAGCTGCGGCTTTCAACAATTCATCAACTTTCCAACACACAAGATGGGCCATACACTGGACTTACTCTGCTGCTCTGGACTTTCTCCTCTTAACTGTTCTTCTGACGAACTTCCATTTACCGATCACCTGATGATTTCATTCAATGTTAATCTTAAATTTTCCTCAGATAAACCTCAACGCACTCTTTCCTTCCGTAATATCAAGAATATCAACCATGACACTCTTTTATCTCATATTAATAATACCCTCTCCACTTTCAACTCCTCAAACCTAGATGATCTCGTCACATTATACAACACCAGCCTAACCAACATCCTTAACTCTGTTGCTCCCCTGAAAACCCGGACTGTTTCCTTCTCCAACTCTGCACCCTGGTTCACTCCAGCACTCCGCTCCCTGAAAACCAAAGGTCGGCGGCTAGAGCGTCTTTATAAAAAATCCGGTCTCACAATTCACAAGGAACTTTATGCAAACCACCTCATCCATTACAAGAACAGTATTTCTCAAGCCAAATCCAGCTACTTCTCTGACATCATCAGTTCTAATGTTGGTAATTCAAAGACATTGTTCTCTCTCCTTCACCGTTCTGTCTCATCTCCTAACTCTCTGCCCTCTCACATGGTTTCCACAGAATTTTGCAACTCCCTGATGTCATATTTCAATGAAAAGATTATTTCAATTCATAAACACCTTGGTCCAAATACTGCCCCCAGCATCCTTGTTGAACTCCCCCCTCCCTCCCTCCCTTTCTCTGTCTTCTCCCTCCCCTCTGCTGATGACATTGCTGACATTATCAGCAAGTCCAAGTCCTCATCCTGTCAACTTGACCCATTTCCCACAGTTCTTGTTAAATCCTGTCTCCCGTCTCTGCTCCCTATCATCACTAATATCATCCACTCCTCCCTAACCTCTGGCATTGTTCCCACAGCCTTCAAATCTGCTGCCATCACCCCCATCATCAAGAAACCAGGTCTTGACTTCACCAACTTCAATAATCTTCGTCCGATCTCCAATCTGCCCTTCATCTCCAAGATCCTTGAAAAAACTGTTGCTAGTCAACTTCACTCTCACCTGTCCAACAACAACATTTATGAAGAGTTTCAATCTGGATTTCGCCACACCATAGCACCGAAACAGCACTAGTAAAAATTACTAACGACCTCCTTCTTGCTGCTGACTCTGGTCTTCTGTCCATCCTCATTCTTCTGGATCTAAGTTCTGCCTTCGACACCATCTGTCATTCTATCCTCCTCAACAGACTAACCTCCATTGGCATCTCAGGTACCCCGTTAGACTGGTTCAACTCCTATCTCTCTGACCGTACTCAATTCATTCAGCTTAAATCCTTCCGTTCCAGTCTTCCCCTGTCTCCACTGGTGTCCCCCAAGGCTCTGTCCTCGGACCCCTCCTCTTCATCATTTACCTCCTTCCTCTAGGTCACATCTTCCGCAAATACGGCGTCCATTTCCACTGTTGTGCTGATGACACGCAGCTCTACTTGTCATCAAAACCTAACTCTACCCACCCACCCTCCATCCTCACCGACTGTCTCATTGAGCTAAATCACTGGTTTTCTAACAATTTCCTTCAACTAAACAGTAACAAAACAGAAATCATTCTTGTTGGTACCAAAAACTCTATTTCAAAATCAGAACATCTTCTCGTCCCCCTTAACAACTCTCTGCTATCCCCCTCCCCTCAGGTCAAGAGCCTCGGTGTCATCCTCGACACCACTCTCTCCTTCACTTCACACATCAACAATATTACTCGGTCTGCCTATTTCCACCTCCGTAATATTAACCGTCTCCGTCCTTCTCTCACACCCCGCTCCACAGCCATCCTGGTGCACAGTCTTGTGACTTCCCGTATTGACTACTGCAACTCCCTTCTCTACGGCCTCCCCAACAAATCTCTCCACAAGTTACAGATGGTCCAGAACTCAGCTGCCCGTGTCATCACTCAAACCTCCTACTATAACCACATCACTCCTGTCCTGCAGCAGCTCCACTGGCTCCCGGTTAAATCACGCATCATCTTCAAAATTCTACTCCTCACGTTCAAAGCTATCCACAACCTTGCCCCTCCTTATCTATCTGACCTCCTACAAATCTCCATCCCATCACGCTCTCTCAGATCCTCCTCTTCGCTACATCTCCATGTACCCTCTGCCCGCCTCTCCACCATGGGGAGCAGGGCCTTCACCTGCTCTGCCCCTCACCTCTGGAACGCCCTACCGCCAGACCTTCGAAACACCACCTCCCTTTCTCTGTTCAAGACAGCCCTGAAAACACATCTCTTTAGACTAGCTTATCATTAACTTTACTAAATGTATTTTTTATTATCTTCCATTTTATAATCTTTATGTATTTTATATTTCAATTTGTCACTGATATTGTTTGATCTGTATTACACTGTATTGGTTTGTTAAGTGTCCTTGGGTGTCCTGAAAGGTGCTTTTAAATCAAATGATTATTATTATTATCATCATCTTTACACAGTTCTTCCTTTCTGGGTAGCAGAGATCATATCCTCATCATTATTCACAATTTCATTAAATATTTTGAGATGTAATGGTAAATGGACTGTACAACAGCACCTTTCTATCTGATCAAGACACTCAAAGCTCTTTACAACACAATCTGTGCCCTCATTTATCCATTCATACAGCACTCTGCTATACTTTAACTAAGAACAATCAGTGCTTATGGATCACATACACCGATGAGACACACATCAGATGTCACACTCAAAGTGTTATGAAGGACTTTGTTGCCAACTACTAAATTTCAGCTCAGTATCTGTAAAACTTAATTTATAGCCATTTAAGTTTAATGTTTGATTCTGATGTGTGTTTGCTGTGAAAACCACAAAACCATCTTGAACTGGATTGGACTCCAAAGATCAGTTGTAGAGGTACATTCAGTTAACATTTTCAGAACATTTCATATTATTCAGTGATTCCTGAGATCATTTGTTAACAGGAAAACACAGCTGACTTTAAGGGTTACTACTAAATGTATAATGAAAAAAATCTTATACAATGAATAGCAGTTGAAGTAAATATTGTAAATCACTGTTACAACCATGCCAAATTTTAGCCTAATATCTGTAAAATTCATTGAATTATAGTCTTTTTTCTGGTTTTGTCAAATGACATGGATGTTTTTGTTAATACGGCTGAGAACAAGAAGCCCAAGAAAACCATTTCTCAAGACACTATCTTATCTTTGCCTGGGAACCATGTACAGGTAGTCCCTGACTTACGAGTGAGTTCCGTCCCTAGGGGGCGCTCGTATGTCAAAAATTCGTAAGTAGGATCACCAAAAAAAAATAATAATAATACTTTTTTTTTTTTAGAAATGAATACATGTACAGTACTGTACAGTCACCAAGCACTTAGCCTATCCTAACAGTTTTTAAAGATGAAGGAGTGAGTTTAATTGTCTCCCTTTCGCATAAAGGGAGCTAGCTCCTGTGAATGGTGCCTGCAGGGAGGAGGGAGACAATTCCACTCACTCCTTCATCTTTAAAAACTGTGTTAGGATAAGCTAAGTGCTTGGTAACAGTACAGTACTGTACATTTATCTATTTATTAAAAATATACTGTACAGTATATATATTTATTTATTTTATAAATAGATAAATGTACAGTACAGTACAGTACAGTACTGTACATTTATCTATTTATTAAAAATATACTGTACAGTATATATATTTATTTTTATTTATAAATAGATAAATGTACAGTACAGTACTGTACAGTCACCAAGCACTTAGCCTATCCTAACACAGTTAAGGAGTCAGTTGAATTGTCTCCCTCCTCCCCAGCAGGCTCCATTCACATAAAG
>JBBPBX010001690.1:65777-79720 GCA_038048925.1 Garcialebias charrua | reverse complement strand
TATATATATATGTATTGGTGTGTGTGTGTGTGTTGGGTGCAATGCGCAAAGTGTGCTGAGGCGCACGGTTTGCCCTGCGCGCGCACACACAGACAAGTTTCTCTTCAAAACTGTCTGTCAAAGCAAAAACAAAAAACGCCCACAAACTTTGAACCAATCACACGCTGCGAGCCGCATCGTCGTCTCGGAGTTCTGACTGGGGGCCATGTACACGACGGGCTGTCACCGGGGGATCACAGCGGGAGTGCTGCCAAAAGTTGCGCAATGTTTGCTCACTCAACGGGGGGTAAAAGACGTGCTACAGGCCGTCTTGCCGAGTATATCAAGGCCTTTAGCTTAGGTCAAAGGGTTTATCAAAAGTTAAAGGAGTGAAGATTATTCAGGGAAAGTGTTTAGAAAAAAGACCGAAAACCGTCGCCAGTTATACAGATTACTGATTAAGCTTTTGAATAACGTCTTAACTTTTCTAAACAAATCTGAAAAGTTCAACTTGACACATTTCTCAACTTTAGACAGAGTTCTTTGACTCATGTGTCCACATATTAAGAATACACCAGCATATTAAAGAATGACAATGATCATTCAACATATTGAGAAATAACACTGCTCATACGAATAACACAAGGTTATGCTTTGATTATATCTGAATTAGCACAAAGTAAAAATTAAGGAGAGTTTCTTGTGATTTAACTTGTGTAAATTAATAAAATAAAACAGTGTTGATGTCTGTTCACTGAGAGGATCAGTGAAAAGGTGCAAATCCAGTTCAGAGAGGTGAAGGTGTATCACTACACAGTGAACAATCCCTTAGGCATGAGGAGATTTATTAATTTTACAACTTGTTTTTATTTATTTAATCTTTCAGAATTTGGTCCAGTAAAGTTTAGTATAAACCATGACGTGTTGGTGTGCTACAAGTAAAAAGAATAAAGAAAAAAGAAAGCTGTCAGATATGTTAACAGTTAACTAACCTGAAGTAATAGTGAAATCAAAATAATTTTTGTATCAGATTTAAAAACTATTGTCATAAAACAAGTTAACCCTAGCTGTAGGACTTACTTACTCTGGGTTTTAGGTCCCTGAGGTTTTTCTTCTAATCCAATATTTTGGAAAAAAAATTATCTGTCTTTGTAGCACTGGACAAGAGTGTCTGATAATTTCTTTAGGCCAAATTGTACCCTCACTTCGTACACGAAAGCTGTCATTTTGTGCTCGTTTTGTACCAGCTGAGGACAAAATTGTTTCCACTTTGTGGTACGGTGAACCCCCGCGGTGAAGAGTTTGTGATCTCTGTCATTCCTGAGAATTTAAATAATAACTGATTGCACAAAGCCTCACCATTTTGCAGAAACTTGCAAAAAGGATCCACAAATTTGCAAGTTTTTGTGTGTGTGTGAGACAATATACGTATATATATATATATATACAGGGAACCCCCGACCTACGAACGAGTTTGGGACCTAAGAACCGTTCGCAGGTCGATCGGTTCGCAGGTGGGGGGTGAAAATAGCGTCTCGTTCGTAGGTCGCTATTCTGTTCGTAGGTCGCGGAAATACCGCTAACGGACCGCCGCGCCCACATTTAACAGCATGACACTGACATACTGGGCTATATACATGCACAGAACTTTATTTACAAGCACTTATCTAAACAATTACACCACACATGCATCCATAAACACCTGTACATCAGTAACTTCACATCAGAACTGCAGCAAATCAGCAGGAAATCTCATCAGCCAAATGATGTCAACAATCACACATGAGCACTTCTGAAAGTGCAGCTTATCACATCTTTCCTGCAGCAAACCAGGGATTCCCATCAGCAAAATGATGTCAACAATCACACATGAGCACTTCTGAAAGTGCAGCTTTTCACATCAAACCTGCAGCAAACCAGGGATTCCCATCAGCAAAATGATGTCAACAATCACACATGAGCACTTGTGAAAGTGCAGCTTTTCACATCAAACCTGCAGCAAACCAGGGATTCCCATCAGCAAAATGATGTCAACAATCACACATGAACACTTGTCAAAGTGCAGCTTTTCACATCAGAACTGCAGCAAATCAGGGATTCCCATCAGCAAAATGATGTCAGCAATCACACATGAACACTTGTCAAAGTGCAGCTTTTCACAGCAAAACAGCAGCAAATCAGAGAGTCACATCAGCAAAATGATGTCAGCAATCACACATGAGCACGTTGCGTTGATGAGTGTCCATGTGCATGAGAAAGAAGTCCATGAACTCAGAAAAAGCGAGAAGCAGCAGAAAAATGAATCAAAATTGTCTTACTTTGACCGAAGTGTAGGTAGACAGATGTTGTTCTCATGATCAAACCTGCATCTGATGGAACTGCTGAGCCATTGCTCAACAATGAATGTTGGGAGCATTTTAGGCCAGCTGTAAGTTCAGGCATGTGTCAGTTCAGGTGTGTTGTCCTGATGTGCAATTGTCCTGATGTGAGCAGGTCTGTGCATCACATGAAGTTTTTCTGTTTTGACAGCAGTCATTTAAGAGTAGAAGGACACAAAGGTGATGGATGGAGGCAACATGCAGGACACCAGAGGCAGGAGGAACAGACGTCCAGGAACACAGTGTTGCAGGACATCCATTCATGTAGAACGTGCAACATGTGATCTGTGTAAGAATGAACACAAACATGAAAATGTGCAGTTACAGCTGGAAAATCACTTGTTAAGAAAACATGAAAAACACACAGACAACAACAACTTCTCCTTACGTGTGTGGTGCATGTGTGGAGGACAGGCTGGAGGACAGGCAGGAGGCTGGAGGACAGGCAGCAGGTGTACGTAGCACCCTAGGCTCATCCATGAGGTGGATCAGCACGCAGACGAGCTGTTGAAACACAAACACACACAGAAGTCAACACCTGCACATAACAACAACACAGACAACAACAACTTCTCCTTACGTGTGTGGTGCATGTGTGGAGGACAGGCTGGAGGACAGGCAGGAGGCTGGAGGACAGGCAGGAGGCTGGAGGACAGGCAGCAGGTGTACGTAGCACCCTAGGCTCATCCATGAGGTGGATCAGCACGCAGACGAGCTGTTGAAACACAAACACACACAGAAGTCAACACCTGCACATAACAACAACACAGACAACAACAACTTCTCCTTACGTGTGTGGTGCATGTGTGGAGGACAGGCTGGAGGACAGGCAGGAGGCTGGAGGACAGGCAGCAGGTGTACGTAGCACCCTAGGCTCATCCATGATGTGGATCAGCACGCAGACGAGCTGTTGAAACACAAACACACACAGAAGTCAACACCTGCACATAACAACAACACAGACAACAACAACTTCTCCTTACGTGTGTGGTGCATGTGTGGAGCATGAGGACAGGGAGGAGGCTGGAGGACAGGCAGGAGGCTGGAGGCAGAGCAGGCTGGAGGACGGTACGTGGTACCTGACGCTGTTCCATGAGGCGAAACAGCAAGTGGATCTGTTGAAACACAAACACACACAGACGTGAACACCTGCTGATAACAACAACAACAACACAGACAACAACAACTTCTCCTTACGTGTGTGGTGCATGTGTGGAGCATGAGGACAGGGAGGAGGCTGGAGGACAGGCAGGAGGCTGGAGGCAGAGCAGGCTGGAGGACGGTACGTGGTACCTGACGCTGTTCCATGAGGCGAAACAGCAAGTGGATCTGTTGAAACACAAACACACACAGACGTGAACACCTGCTGATAACAACAACAACAACACAGACAACAACAACTTCTCCTTACGTGTGTGGTGCATGTGTGGAGCATGAGGACAGGGAGGAGGCTGGAGGACAGGCAGGAGGCTGGAGGCAGAGCAGGCTGGAGGACGGTACGTGGTACCTGACGCTGTTCCATGAGGCGAAACAGCAAGTGGATCTGTTGAAACACAAACACACACAGACGTGAACACCTGCTGATAACAACAACACAGACAACAACAACTTCTCCTTACGTGTGTGGTGTGGTGCGTAGCAGGTGTGTGGATGGACCAGGGGGACGTGCCGCTTTGGAGGCTGTCGAGAGAGAGGTGATGATTACAGTAGGTGTAGATGTAAGTAAAAAAAAAAAGAGAAAATAAATTAACATGTCTTTGCTGTACCTTTCTGACGTTGCTGTGCTGGGATGTGAGGGTGGGCAGGTCAGTGATGGGATGGTGGAGTTGGTGAAGAGGAGGGGGAGGAGGAGGAAGGCTGTGAACATAAGCAGAGACAGATGACATTAATTTGTGTAACATGACAACTCCAAAAAAAAAATAACATTTCATTACAGTACGTGCTGTACCTGGAGGGAGGGAGCGGGGGGGGGCGGCGTGTTTCACTGGGGAGATGGTGGGCTGTCCATGTCTTCCTCCTGGCTTGCTGCAGTAGGACTGGATGGCCTCTCGTCCGCTGGGATGTCCAAGGCCTCCTCCTGGCTTGCTGCAGGAGGACTGGACGGCCTTTCAGCTGGTGCACCAGCAGATCCTGGAGGCGGTGCTGTGACTTTTTGAAAATAATTGAGCATGCTGCTCTGCACCTTTTCAAGTTTTTTGTCCTCCAGGATCTGCTGGTAACACGCAACTTCATTGAGGACACCCCGACGGACCTTGGCGAACCTCTCACAGTCCAAGTCCTGCTTCTCAATCCTCGCCAGGAAGTTGTGGAGGTCCTTGAACGCCAGCACCAACTCCTGCTTCGTGAAGGTCGGAGGGTTGGCCTCCTCCTGCTCCTCCTCCACCTGGACTTCCTCATCCGGGACGTGCCTGTCCAGACTAATCAGGTCGTCTGGGGACAGATCCTCTCCAGATGAACTCAGAAGGTGTTGGACATCGTCCTCGTCCATCTCGAGCTCCAGTGACCTGCCCATCCTCACAACATCCTCTATTACACGGTCCACCTCCTGGGCATCGTGTACCTCCTGAACAAGCTCTGGACAGAGCTTCTTCCATACTCCGCACATGTTCTGTGGAGTTACACGATGCCAGGCGATGCCAATGTTGAGCACAGCATCATGGACGTTGTACTTACGCCAGAAGTCTTTCAGCGTAAGGGTCTGAGAGTTCTCCGTAGCCTCCAAAGCAGCACGGATGACTCTTTGTAGGTAGTACGCCTTAAACGTACTAATAACCCCCTGGTCCATTGGCTGGATCAATGAGGTGGTGTTGGGAGGCAGGTACACCACCTTAACATCTTTGTTCCTAGTGGTGAGACCAGGGGGGTGTCCTGGAGCGTTGTCCAAGATCAGGAGGATTTTAAAGGGAATGCTGTGGTCATTGCAAAAACGCTTCACTTGCGGAACAAAGTTCTTGGTGAACCAATTTGTAAAAACTTCCAGCGTCACCCAAGCCTTTTTATTAGACGCCCAAAAAACAGGAAGCGATGATTTATTAACATTTTTGAAGGCCCTGGGTTTATCAAATTGGTACACCAACAACGGCTTGAGTTTGCAGTCACCCGCAGCATTGCCCCCCACCAGCAAGGTCAAACGCTCCTTGCCGACCTTGTGGCCGGGTGCGGTTCGTTCTTCCTTGCTGATGTACGTCCTGTCTGGCAAACGCTTCCAGAACAGCCCTGTCTCATCCACATTGAACACTTGCTGCGCAGTGTACCCGCCATCCCTGATGATCTCAGCCAGTTCTGCTGGGAATGCCTGAGCTGCCTCGTGGTCAGCGCTTGCTGCCTCTCCTGTTTAAATGCACACAAAATGACATGGTTAAGCTGTTGTAACACACTGTAATAAAATGAAAAAAAAAAATATTCGTTAGTCGAGGACTACCTGTACTGTATGCATTTACAGTATTAAAAAAGAAAAATGAGAAATTAAAGTGCTCACCCTGCACTCTGATGTTGTGGAAGTTGTTTCTCTTCCTAAACCGATCAAACCATCCTTTGGAGGCATTAAACTCCCCTGATGTGCTGCTCGAAGTCCCTCCTCCAGCGCTTTGGGAGGACGTCCCTTCACCCGGATCGCTCTGAGAGGACGTCCCTTCACCCGGATCGCTCTGAGAGGACGTCCCTTCACCCAGATCGCTCTGGGAGGACGACCCTTGACCCGGATCACTCTGTGCAGCCCCCTGCCCCCCCGCACCCCCTTGCTCCCCTGCACCTACCCCAGTCAACCCTAGTTCCTGCAGCCTGTCATAAATCATCTTTGCCTTTTCACAGATCACAGACATCCCAACTGGTATTCTGCGCTGTGTGTTGTCCTCCAGCCAGAGGACAAGCAACCTTTCCATCTCGACTATTCTCCCCGTCCTTTGCTTGGTAATGATGGTGGACTTCATGGGGGCTGAAGCACGCACCTGCTGCAAAATGCGTTCTTTGTCCGCCATTATTGTCCCCACAGTTGACCTCGGCAACCCTAGCGCCTCTCCAATTTTAGAGGGAGTCATGCCCTGATCTGCCATTTTTATTATTTTTGCCTTCGTCTCCAGCGTTATGGTACGACGAGGTTTTTTCCCCTGTGCCGCGTCCGCGGACTTTGCAGGTCTCTTCGGAGCCATTCTTGTTCAAGCTAAGGTGCTAATTCCTAAGGAGCAAAAATTAAAATTAATGCTAACGTTCAAAAATGAATGCTGACGTTTGCTTTCGTCTAAAAATATTTTTTCATTTAGTACTGGACCGTACCTGCCCGTTCGATGACCCGTGGACAACTCCTGTCGTTCTCGTCACAATTAGCTAACGTGCTAACTCCTAAGGAGCAAAAATTAAAATTAATGCTAACGTTCAAAAATGAATGCTGACGTTTGCTTTCGTCTAAAAATATTTTTTCATTTAGTACTGGGCCGTACCTGCCCGTTCGATGACCCGTGGACAACTCGTGTCGTCGTGTCGTCGACAATTAGCTAACGTGCTAACTCCTAAGGAGCACAAATTAAAATTAATTCTAACGTGTGCTAACGTTGGCTTTAGTCTAAAACTGATATAAATTTACTGTAAATGTACTGTACCTGCTCGTAGGTTCTTCGTACGTTTTTTTTTCTCGTGTTCTTCGTTCGTGTTCGCTGTTCGTAACTGTCTTCTACCATCAATCACCGTAGAAAACCACGAGGCACAAAATGGCCGCAGCCCTTTAAATAGTTACCGCTTTACCTGTACGGATCCCTCCGCCGCCAGCTGCACTGCGGCTGTGTGTACATCCGCCAGAAGCCCAGCCCCCCCCTCTCGCTGGCGGTACTTTTCCACTGCCATGCGCAGTGTCACGCCCATGCCCAACCAGCAACAGCCAAAGGCAATCCCCTCCCCCACCTCGCCGATTGCCGTTTTGTGACGCAGTTTCGCCGTAGCTCGATTATATACCTGTAATGGGGCTCGTTCGTAGGTCGTGTGCCGTAGGTCGATTATATATTTTTAACTTGGTTCGTTCGTAGGTCACATATTTTCTGCCGTACGTCGATGACATTATTCTACTTTAACTCGTTCGTAGGTCCCGTGGTTCGCAGGTCGGTGGGTTCGTAGGTCGGGGGTTTGCTGTATTTATCATGTGAAAAAAAAGGCGCTAATTTTAAACTGTTTTTGAGAGGAATTTTAATTAATTTAACATTGTTTTAGCAAAAACGATCAGAGGTCAATCTTAATATATATATATATGTTGTGCCATTTTATGGAAAGTTAAAAGATGATGTCAGTGGAGCTTTAAGTGGACCAACCAGTTTGCTGGAGCTAAGATAGTTTCTGGGGGCCGTCCTGTCTCTCGTCGACTCCTCCCAGGCAGTCAGCCACAGCCAAAGTGGTTCAAGACAACAAAGTTCATGGTTGGTCTACTTAAGGTGTTTACTTCTTGGTGGGGGAAACAGTTTGCTGGAAGTCCTCTGACTGACGAAGCCCGCCAGATAGAGGGTGAAACGTTTTTATAAAAAAGAAACTGTCCAGATGACCCGACTGAGAATTATTGTATTTAGGAATAAGTTTACCGGTTGTCCATTATTTACCCTTAGGCACCATAATGTCCCAGCGTCGGAAGAACATCTGGCCGGAGCTTAAGTACTCTGCAGAGCAGTCTTCAACATCGGGTGCAGGTGGTGGCTGATTAGGATGAGCAGCAGCTGTGGGGAGAGCGATTGTGGCTGGAAACCTAGGAATCCCACAGCATGTCCTAATGCTTGGCTTCAATATTCACTGAGCTTTTATTTATTTATTTATTTATTTGCATGATTGTTCACATTATAGTTTAAATGTGAGTGCCCTCAGACTCCAGTGTGAACAGTCTACGGCCTTGCTGAAAAAGACATACTGGATATACATACTTTATACTGGATAAAGACATACTGGCTGGAAATGTGGTAGCAAGTGTGCATCAATTTTGACATTGTTGGACAACAGGAACCAACAAAATTATTATCTGCCAAGCTCCTTTTGTCCAGGGTTTACATTTGAATTACTCCGGCACACCAAGTGACTGCTGGTTAATTGTTAATGGTTAAATAATCTGTTCAACTTAAATGTATTTTAAATGTCTGATGAAACTTGACGTGACCGTTCAGACTCAGGTCTCTAATTTAGTGGTACAGATGAAAATGATCTGGGTCTCATTTAAAAAAGAAAAAAAAAAGATTTATGTTCATACTGTCATAAAAGGATTTATGGGTTACATTTAGGTAAATAAAACCGTTGGATTTTGGGCTATTTTTCCTTGAACTGTGAATGCAGCCAAGGAAACTCTGGGTATGAGCAGCTGAAATAAGCCAACAAAGTTAAAGCTGCACTATGCAACTTTGTAATGCAGTCTGTAACTTTTCTAACAATATATTTTTAACATATTTCTTCACTCTGTCACTATCTACTGACAGACTGATGTTAGACAAAGTAATCTCTGAAAAAAACTATAGTCCCCTTGCTTCTCTATCAGCATTTATAAAAACACTAAAAACACAGAGTGACCCGTCCTTAACCAGCCAATAAAAACAGAGTTTGTAACCAGCCAATAAAAACAGAGCTTGAATTTGAATCAGCCAATAAAAACAGAGCTTGAATTTGAATTTCAGCAGAGCCTCCCCCTCAGAGCCATAGAGGGATCAGAATGCTTTCCCTGTTGAAAATATTTCTAAGTTCTGCACTCTACAGAAAGTTACACATAGCACCTTTAAGTCCGATCCTCTGGATGGTTTCTTTTTTGTTGTTGAAATGTTTCGTCTTTCATCCAAAAGACTTCATCAAGCTGAGGAGCAACAATAAACTCAGTCCCATAAGTGGCTTAATCACAAGTGGCTTCTGGAGTCCACCCTCTCCCCCATCGACTCCTCTGAGGCAGCCATGGCCAAAGTGGTTGAGTGGGCTGCTTGTGGGACTGGGTTTGTTGTGGCTCACTGGACGGATGAAGTCCTTTGGATGAAGGACGAAATGTTTCAACAAAAAAAGAAACCGTCCAGAGCACCTGACTTCACTTTGTTGGATTTTTTTTGTTGAGTATGAACTTAGCTGAAATAAACATCTTCCATTTGGTAAACAGGCTCAGCCTCTGAGTTAAGGTGAGGAGCTCCGTCGACCAGAACAGAGCTGCTGCTCCTCTGCATCAAAAAGGAGTCGGCTGAGGTGGTTGAGGCCTGTCGCATTGGGAGGAGATCATGGGGCAGACTGAGAACCCGCTGGAGGAAACGTATATCCTCTGACCTCTGATCATCCTGGGATGTCTGACTTTTCCTCCTGGATCTACTAGCTCTGCAAAGATTGGAAAAAAAGTGTGGATGTTTTCGTCAATTTTCCAAATTTACAAGAAAATGATTTTAATCTGGGCGGCACGGTGGAGCAGCTGGTAGAGCTGCCGCCTCTCACTGAGCAGGTCGCTCCGGTTCGAATCCCAACCGGGGGCCTTTCTGGGTGGAGTTAGCATGTTCTCTCCGTGCATGCGTGGGTTTTCTCCGGGAACTCCGGTTTCCTCCCACAGACCAAAAACATGCATGTTAAACTGATTGGTGACTCTAAATTGTCTCTAGGTGAGAGTGAGAGAGTGAATGGTTGTTTGTCTATGTGTCTCTGTGATGGACTGGAGACCTGTCCAGGGTGTCCCCCGCCTCTTGCACAGTGATGGCTGGACATGGGCACCAGTGACCCCTGCGACCCGAAAAAGTAGAAGTGGGTAAAAGATGATGGATGGATGGTTTTAATATGATGATTCATTCCATAGTCAGAGCGTGTAATTACTCCTGAGTTCAATTTACCGTTTTGTTTTTCTTCTTCAGATTTTCCTGTCCTTTTCTAGTTCCTCGGGGTCCAGGGGTGGGGGAACTGTCTCGGCTAATGCTGAGCAAAAAGCAGGGTACACATTAAGATATGCCAACTAAATAAAAAGTAGAACAAACCCCACTCACATCCAGGGAGAGGTGAGAAACATAAAACTAGACCGAAGGGAGGAAAGCAGAAAACTGGCAAATATGGAGGCTCCCCGTGAAAGGAAAGGATCTGCCAACCACCAAATTTGAATCCAGATGTGAAGCAGCCGTTCCAACCGATCTGTGCCAGTTACATGAAAATGTACAGAAACAAAGAGAGCAGGCGTTTTCATGTGAATGTCAAAGTCTGATGCAAGTATTAAATATTACGGTCGATTCATCTCTCTTTAGGTTTCATCTTAGCAAAGAGACACTTTGGAACAATTTTGTAAGAGGCTACACTTAAGCGTTTCCATGCAGGTTCACAGGGAAAACACCGAAAAATCCTGAAAAGTATTTCTGAAACAGCAGGACATCCAGCTCCATGTGGAGCCGCTCGATAGAAATGTTCACATGGTAAAAATTAAATTTAAAAAACTGTTGGATGTTGACAACAGAGTTGTGTGCAATAGAAAAGAACATTATAAATCTTGGATTTTGGAGGTAAAAAAAAAGAGTTAAATAAAGTTTAAATAACGGTCCAGAGGGCTGCAGTGCAAAAATAATAATTTCAAAAGTGGAGCGTGGCTGGAACCAAAATTAATCTTGGCTTAAGGAGGAATTTAACACAATAAAACAAAATGTGATCTTAGAAAGCAGAAGTTCAAACTTTTTAGTGTTATGGGAAAATATCTTGAACTATTAAAATGTTACCTCACCCTCAGTTTGGAGAAAAAAAAGTTTATTTTTTATTTATTTTTTATTTTTTACTGCATTGATGAGCTAATGGCTAGTCGGATCAAGGTGGATTGCTGCCATCTTTTTAAAAAAAGTCCTGTCACAAAAAAATTCTCAATTTATCCAAACACATTTTTATAAACTTTTATATCACATATTTTTCATTTGTAAAAAAATAAAAAAATAATAAAATAAAATTAAAATAAATATATATATAATATATACAGTATTATGTATTTATTTTTGCAACAGATAGCAGCAGCAGCTAGCTGTAGCATTTCTGGTGCAGTCTGATGTGCTTCCTGCAGGAATAGTTTATTGTTTCTGCCAGATTTAATGCAGCAGCAATACACTTGGGTCTTTGCTTTGCCTAGCAGTTATTAGTGTGATGTTGCGAGCGTCGCAGTATGGCCGCACTGACGGGAGCTCTGCTTCGACTCAATCTATTTTGTTCCTTTTGTTCTTGTTTAAACGACAAAGTATTTTTGTGCCTACAGGCCACACCCACTCTACAGGTATGAGCGCGACACACTTGTGGAGTTTTGTGTGTCGCTGCCTTGCCATCATGCCATCGTGGTTCAGTTCCCGGCTCCACTCCAGCCTCGAGCTCAGGCTCCGGCCTGTCATGGCGGTCGTCTCCATGATCCTCCACCTGCCTGCACGGACCAAACTCTACGGACCGGTTCGGCTCTGCTGGGAAACCTTGTATGTTCTCTGTCTGCTGGACCCGGTTCTGGAGGACAGTTTGGAAGGGCAGCTGCTGCGGCTGTTACCATCAAGCTGCTAGCAGGACCTGCTAACGCGGCTAATGCTGCTAACAAGATCCTCCATCTGCCTGCACGGACCAAACTTTACAGACCCATTCGGGAAAAACCTGGGTTGTTCTCAGTCTGCCGGACCCGGTTCTGGACTGCGGTCTGTGGGGACAGCTGCTGCGGTCCTTATTACCATCAAGCTGCTGACCGGACCTGCTAATAAGACCACGCCACTAACAGAACAGAACCATGCTGCTGAAAGAACCTCACCGAATCACACTGTAGATGTATTAATTTTTCAACTTTGGCATCTGTTTTTTTTAGTATTTTAGTAGTTTTTTTAATATGTTTTTATTATTTTTGCTGCATGCTTTGGTATTTCTTTTTGTTTTGTTTTGTTTGATTGTTTTTTGGCGAGTCGAGACGGTTCTTCTCGTGCTAAGCATTTCATTGCATTGTTGACCTTCTGTTGATTTTGCATATGACAAATAAACCTAACCTGAAACTTTAGTTTGTCAATGTGTGTCACACAAAGGGCTATCTTCAACAGGTAAGATGTTCTTTCAGCTGCTCCCTTCTTGCAGGGGTCGCTGCATCGACTGAACTTACATAAAATATTTGGCAATTGTTTTAAACTGGATTCTACGGAGCCCCCGAGGGGACATGGGGGAATTTTTATTTTCTTTGCGTGCGCTCGCAAAAGGTTTTGCGTTCGCACGCAATATAGTGTTATCTCACAGATAACAGCACACACACGTTGATGTTCATGCAGGAGTTTGTGACTTGGCGCTATATAAATAAACTGAATTAAATTGAAATTTGAAATCAGCCTTAAATATAAGGATGTCCAGTGTGTGCTGCAGTGGTAACAGTCGTTTTATGTTGTATATTCCACGTTCACGCTCCGTGGATTCACCTGTCACTTCCAAGGGACGTAGCCAGAATTTCATGAGGGGCGGTTCGTTTAAAATAAATGTAAACCTTGAAAGACAGACATGTCCTGGTAGCTCACTGGAAACGCATTGCACCGGTAGCTGCACCAAACCTTATCCAGACCTAGTGGGTTCGATTCCCTCATGGTATAACTTTATTTTTATTTTTATTTTTTTAGATTATTTATTCATTCCAGATTTAAAAAACACAAGAAAACTATTTACAAAACAACAAGAAATAAAACAATACATGAAATGAAAGGAAGCAGAAGAAGAAAATAATCTTATTAAAAAAAATTCCCCCATGTCCCCTCGGGGGCTCCGTAGCATGCTTCCTGACGCAAGGAGAACAAAATGTCGGCACTGACTACAAGGTAGTTTTAGGAAACCTCCACATTAAAAAGATTTTAACGGGTTGCTACAAAAATAAAGAACAATTGTGTAACTGAATGAATCCTTCAGCTCTTTGTTTGGTCTTTTAGTCCTCACCCCACTTGTGTCACGGTTGTGTTCCCAGCTTGTTGTGGTGTACTTTAAACATGGGATTTAGTCATCAGATGCTCTTATTTACTGTTGTGCTCTACTGTCTTTTTTAAATTGCTTCCTCTTAACCAAAATGCACCCCCAGGATCATTAAAATGTTCTTCTGTTCTGTGTTGCATAAACAAAGTTTTGACAACTGCTGGTTTATATAAATATATATGTATATATGTATATATATATGTATATATATATATATATATATATATATATATATATATATATATATATATATATATATACAGGTAGTCCCCGACTTACGAGCGAGTTCCGTTCCTGCGAGTTGCTCGTAACACGAAAATTCGTAAGTTGGAACACGAAGCACGTGTTCTCGTAAGTCCGGATTTTCGCTCGTAAGTTGGAACATTTATGCTAGCGCTACTACGAACACTCGTTTTTCATCAAAAACGTTCATATTAGTTCATAAACATGGTCGGAAACGTGTTTCCAAACGGTTAGCTAACACACTTTCATCTAAAAACACAAAAAAGTGCTGTATTTTTTACAAATTTACTTCTCTTTCGCCAGCTCGTAAGTCCGGGCGCTCGTAGGTCAGAGCGCTCGTAAGTCGGGGACTACCTGTATATATATATATATATATATATATATATATATATATATATATATATATATAATGTATATATACATATATATATATATATATATATA
>JBBPBX010001690.1:39926-65678 GCA_038048925.1 Garcialebias charrua | reverse complement strand
ATATATAAGCTCCAAAACCACCACCGACATAAAGTCATTCAGTCTTCTGTCACAGATGTTTTCATTTCCTATCTCAGACGGTTCAGTTGTTGAAAATAGGAGGAATATATTTTTCCCACAACTAAACAAATACTGTAAAACAAAATCTTCATTATCATTTATAACTTCAGCAATTCTCTTTTGTTTGCCGGTGTTGCACCAAAATCTGTGACCCATCATATGCTGTGACCACAGGGGGCGACAGCGTACATTCCTCTGTATGTACGTCTTGAGGACCAGTGAGAAGAAGTGTATTTACTTAAACTGCGTAGCAGTAATGGAAATGGTACACTTCCCAATTGAATGCGATGGTCCGTCTAATTGTGTTCAGCGTACCCATTATAACCCTACACATTATATTTTTCCCGTCAATGTGACTGAAATAATATTTCGGGAAATGTACCATTTCCATTACTGCTACGCAGTTTATTAGAGCTACGCAGTTTACGTACCGTAAATACTGTTCTTCTCACTTCTACTCCAGACGTACATACAGAGGAATGTACGCTGTCGCCCCCTGTGGTCACAGAATATGATGGGTCACAGAATTTGGTGTAACACCAGTATCACGGCTACTCGGCTAACCACAGTGTCCACATCAGAGAGACGCTGATGCTCGACCTTGCACGCTTCACATTTCCATCACTCAGTGTTGTGTGATGCTGCAACACAACACACACAACGCGCCACTGTCATCCTGGTTTCATGACACAGAGCTGTTTTCTGCAACCCTCAAGTTTGCACGAACCAAACCTTCAGCCTTGTGTTTTCAGCCAAACGTGTCTGAAAGCGTCCACTGTGCGCTGTGTGACGCCACGTCTCGCTGTGATGTGGGCCCGTAATGGTTTCGTGTTTCCTCGGTGCTGCAGAGGAAAAACAAGACGAACAGTTGGAGGGTGTAGATCACAAACGAGGAATGCAGGACATGCTGCTCTGATACTGTGATAATGAGGCTGCACGGTTGGCTACATGAGAGCAAAGCCAAGCCTACGTTTGTTTTAATTTATTTTTTTCTCACAAAAAATATAACACACACTCCCATTGTGGCACATGATGTAGCACTACTCCTGGGAACAGTAGGTACTATATAAGCTCAAAGAGAGGAGGGAATTGGGCCAGAGCACTCTACCTCCTCCTCACACATGCAGCAGAACATGTACCTCTTCATCGTGAAATGTTATGACTCCTTTCTGTTTTGATCCTCATCCTCTACTGGCATTTAATTCACTTTGCAACAATCTCTAGCATCTTTGTTGATCTTGAAAGTCACAGTTACTGTACTGTAAAATGAGGGCGCTTCATGGAAACAATACGTGTTTATTACAGCAACAGGAAAGCTTCTTTCCTCTGGGTGGACAGTGGCTGTTGCAGTGTGTCTTACAAGCAGTCGTCTTCGGTGTTGGTCTGGCTCAGGAGCACTCTGAAAACCAAAAACACAATTCAGTCATAGCAGTTACCGTATTTTCCACCATACACGTCGCTCCGCACTATAAGTCGCAACAGTTCAAATTTGTCTACTAAAGTGGCAAGATCCATAAACACGTCGCTTCGCCGTATACGTCGCATCTATTATGCATCACTGCTGACGCATCACATTTGTTACACGCCACCGCTGACAACCCAGAAATGTGGGCCGGTGTTGTGCCAAAAATGGCGGCCGCGGGAGTGTGCACGGGAGGACTTTAACAAGAACTTAACATGATTAACACTTAAAAACAATTATGTGTTTGCTTGAAATTATAGCAAAGGTGTGTCTCAGTCTAACTTTTGCATAATAAATGCACTTCGACAGTCAAATCAGCTGCATTTCAAAAGCCGATACGTGGAAGTATAGGAAGGAGCAGAGGGACGAGTCGCTGTGCGTTTCTTCAAAATTTGACAAGCTAACCACCTAAAGACAATTATTTGTTTGCTCGAAATTATAGCAAAGATGTGTCTCAGTCTAACGTTTGCGTAATAAATACACTTCAATGGTCAAATTAGCTGCATTTTGCCGGGGCGGTGCAGTGAAATGAAGTTGATTTGACGATTGCTCCAAGCAGCAAGCAGAACAAAGGTGGCAGAGTATGGCAAGCCGATTGTGTCATTAATAGCTGGTGAAGATTCTCAGTCATCCAGGACATGGTAAATTCAAAAACATTCAAGACAAAAACAATAAAGTATACTGTAAAGTAAAGTGTAATAAATAAGTCCAGTTATTTTTGTCTTAAACTTTTTTGAAAACGGAAAACGGTAACATCTCAGCTAAAAAAAAAAGCTTTATAAATATGGGGAGGGGAATCCATAAATAAGTTGTGTTGGCCTATAAGTCACAGGGCATGCAAAATATGCAAAAAAACTAGACTTATAGGGCAAAAAATACGGTAGTACTTTCTGCTTTTCTGTGATGTGTGGATAGAGAACGCATCTGGAAAAAAACATCACTGTACTTTGTGTTTTTCATAGCATTAATCGATCACGAATTACCTTGATTGTCCAGTAGAACTGCACTGAAAGAACAAAAGGTTAAATCGTGTCATCTGGATCAGTTTCTTTAAGTGAGAAATGTTTTGTCCCCCATCCAGAGGACTTCCTCAGTCTACAGCCTGCCAACCCGCTCTGTCCCATACGTGTAACCTTCACTGCTGTGTTTCAAGCCAACCTCAGTTGGAATCTCAGAAGCAGGCTTTTAACATGTGCAAAACACACCCATCCAAAACAATCAATCATCATGTACAATAATCAAATGTTGTAGGCCAGATGGCCAACTTGTTGCTCACAGAAACAGCCTGAGGACAACCATGGCCAAAGTGGTTCAGAAAAAAGGTTTGTAAGCTCAATCATTCAGATAGATAACAACAAAAAAAAGGTTAAAAATAAATAAATAAAAAAGTTAAAACGGTTGCCTTCTTTAGAGATTCCAACAGGAGGTTGGCTTGAAACACAACAGTGAAGGCTACACCTATGGGACAGATCTGGTTGGCAGGCCATAGACTGAATAAGTCCTTGATGGGGGACGAAATGTCTCTCGCTTAAATACAGTAAACTGGTCCAGATGACACAATTTAACATTTTTGTTGTTATCTACTGGGATGATTGAGCTTAAAACCTTTTTTCTGTGAAATAAGTTGTCTGATTGCATGAGAGTATAACAGGTTAACTGTAAAGTTATAGAATACTGCAATTTAACGATACAATGTATTACCTTTAATCTCTACTCGTTTTCCCAGACTCACTTTTTCTGTTTAAGCCTGTTTCCCTGTAGCCTGGTTAAAACCAGACCCTTGTCCTTCACTTGGCTTTGTACTAGGGTCTGGGACTTCTCCCATAGACAACGATTTCTCCGGTAGATTTTTGACCGGACCAATCAGAGAACAGAAGGCGGAGTTTTGTTAGTTTAGCCTGGCGAGGTCCAGGCTATCAGATAAATAGCTCAGAAACCACTCGGTGGATATTTTTTCTGCTACCAGTGTGTAATTATATGGCTCTAATTTACTGACTGTTGGCCTAGATGAAACATTTGAGATAAAATTCGATTTTTTTATCATTTATTTTCGTAGCGCACCCGAGGCTGTTTGGAAAATGTCAAACCGAAACAATTTAAATCCAGCAGATTTGACCATTTCGTGAATTGATTTAGGAACTGTTAAGCTCAGGAACACTTCTGATATAACGTCAGCTAAGAAATATATTTTTTCTCAGCAAAGAAATAATAGTTTTTTACCTTGTTTTCATGAAAATTCCTTCGTGGCGGCAGCCATTTTAACTGACGACGTCAGTCGACGTCGTTCAAAACTCCGCCTTCTGTTCTCTGATTGGTCCGATCAAAAATCGACCGGAGAAATCATTCTCTATGGGAGAAATCCCAGACCCTAGTACAAAGCGAAGTGAAGGTCAAGGGTCTGGTTTTAACCAGGCTAGTTTCCCTGGAACGATGATGAACTCTTCTTTTATTTGTCCCTTATTTCCTCTTCCTCCCCGTTACTGTTCCTCTAATGCTCTTGTATATTCCTCTTCTTCATAGTCCCTTTCAGATAGATGTTTTTGTTTCTAGTTTACTTTATTGGTAATACTGATCAGTATTTATCTATTCAGCTTTAATAATCCTGCCACTTTGGGAAGGGGAGGAGAGAAGGGGCAGGAGCTAAAGTGGTTAAAATATCATAATCCCCTCTATCGCTCCTTGTTTAAGAACATTGTCTTTTAAGACATGTCTTTTAAGATTTATTCTTCTTTCTGCTACCTTTCATTTTTTTACATTTTGTACACAATCATTTATGAGATTGTCTTGTATTGTTTCTTTTGTAAAAAAAAAATGAACAAATTTAATAAACATAAACAAACATAAACAACATAAACATTCATGGACTATACTTTTAATATTTTGATGAAGGAAAAAAAATAAATGTAGTACTGTACTACATTTTGTTTGAGTTAATTACACTTTGCTGTCCATGTGAGTCATTTTACCCAGAATTTATGTACAAAATACTTCCCCAAACTCTTAAATCTGTCTACGTGCTCTACTGTAACAACCATCAATTATACCTCATCATGTGAACCCTCTTTCTCCTTGGCTTGTTGTTCCTCATCCAGTCCTGTTCCCGGTCCACACTTCAATAGGCCAAAGCCTGTCAGTGTTTTTGTCAGCTGAAGCTGCTGTATGTACAATGAAAAATGTTGTCTGTTGATCCAAATTACTGCTGCCAGAGTTTTAATGAGAGTTTTAATGAGAGATCATATTTTTCCTGTTTAGCTTCTCTCCATTGGCTCTGTCAAATTCAGAATACAGTACAGTAGAATTCAAAATCTTACTTCTAACCTACAAAACTCTCAACAACCTAGCTCCATCTTATATTACATATCTTATTGTTTCATATTTTCCTAACAGAGCACTTCACTATCAGACTGCAGGTTTACTTGTGGTTCCTAGAGTTTCCAAGAGCAGAATGGGATGCAGAGCTTTCAGTTATCAGGCTCCTCTCTTGTGAAACCAACTTCCACATTCTGTCCATGAGGCTGACACATTGTCTACTTTCAAGATAAGGCTTAAGTCTTTGCTTTTTGATAAATCCTATAGTTAGTGATAGCTTGCGTTTCCTGAGTTATCCTTTTGCTGCTATAGGCTTATACTGCTGGGACAAACTGACCACATCTCCTCACTCTGCTGCTGTCTTTACTTGCTTTACTCTACCTGTTTGTTTTTGCAATTATTTCTATCTTAACATGTGGGTTTTGTCTTTCTTTTAATATAATGTACACCTCATGACATTCTGTTGGTCTGTTTCTCCTTCCTGTTCCTCTCAAGCCCCAGCTGGTCAAAGCAGATGGCCGCTTGTCCTGAGCCTGGCTCTGCTGGAGTTTACTTCCTGTTAAAAATGAGTTTTTCCTTTGCACCGTTGCCTTTGTGCTTGCTCAGGATGGGAGACTGCAACAAAGTGAAGATTCAACGCAATCTGCTGGTTTCCTTAGAGAGATAATTTCTACTAATTGGTTTTCTTATGGAAGGGGAAGGGAAGTCTGAGCTTGTCATTATTGTATGTTCCCATACAGTGGTGAAATTGGTTCTCTGCATTTAACTCATCACACCTGAGATACACCCAGGTGGTGCAGTGGGCAGCTATGTAAGTGCCCGGGGAGCAATTATGGATTAGGTGTCTTGCTCAGAGACACCACGACATGTGGAAATGAATGGGAGTCGAACGGCAACTTTCCGGTCCCCTGTCCTAGATGGGGTTTATATGTATATGACTGTTTCTGTTCAGTGCCCTGAGACAACTTCTGTTGTGACTTGGCACTATATAAATGAACTGAATGAAATTGAAATTCAATTAACATTAACATGGCAAAATCATCATTAGCAGGGCAGAAAATTAGTCAAAATCAGGGCAGAATTGCACAAACAGAAATATTAGATGCATAGAAATGCTGGAATTGCCAGCTAAAAACAGATTTTAAGAGTTGAACCGGGCTCTCGTTTTCAGTTAGGAAAAAAGGCTGGAAGAGCAAAATAGTTCAAAAAGTATAAATTGCTGAACTAACAAATGTCATAACAGGAATGTCCTGAAAGCTGAACGTTTTGATGAATTAATTTTTGAAATGGCACATTTGTAGAATGAGAACAAACAAAAGATTTAAATGAAAGAGAAACAGGGAAACAACTGTGTAAATGTTTAGTAAGGATTTACACAATAAAGAGAAACAGGGAATTAATAAAAGAAGTAGTGCTAAACAAAGTTATATTCAAATTTTTAGATTACATTCATAGAAATTATTTACAAAAATAAAAGCTCAATTTGTTTTTTGTTTTTTTAACACTTATATAATATTGATTGAAGTCAGCTTCATAAATGTGGAACATTGTGGCTTTATTTGTCCTTTAAAACATATAAAATGATCTACAGATCATTTGTGTTTTGCACAGTGTGTCCTGTTTATTTTTGGACAAAACCCACTTACATCCTAAAGAAAGGGTTAGTTTAGTCTCTGGTGACCCCTGAAGAAGGGAGCAGCAGAAAGAAAGAAAAAAAAAGTGTAAAATAAAAGTACAAAAAGTTGTTTCCAGTCCTGTAGGCAGCATTTTGGAAGCCATCAATATTTATTTTGAATAACATCTGGTGCTGCAGTCTGCTCGTTCCTGCTGAGCTACAGAGGTTACAGGTGTTCCAGATTGTGCTGCAGAAAAACGCAAAGAACTTGTTTTGTTTTTTTACACATAATTTTTGTTGATTTCCATAAAGAGCATGATGTACTCCACTTCAGTAAAGAGAGAGTTCAGATCAGTTGGTCAAAAGCTTAACGATGCTCTCCATAAAGTAGGTGTAAACAAGACTGTTCAATAAAGCTATGCATCCTTTGAGCTGTTTTAAACATTCATACATCAAAACTTTTGGCTCGTTTGAAAAGAGAGTGTTTGGGATTTGTAACTTTTAGACGTTTTTGAATTATTTAAGTTCATCTACAAAACAAATCCCATAGAAATATGTGGAAATATCCTCAATTTATTCAAAACCTTTGTTCATTAAGCTTTTAGCTACTGCCTTGCTAATTTTATCTTCATTGTCCTCCAATGGGAGAGTTGGGGGTTTGACTCCACCAACAGTCACATGCTGAACTGTCCCTGGGCAAGACACTGATGCCTCTGATGTGTGTCCCATCAGTGTATGAATGTGATGGAACACTGATTATTCTTTGTATATGTAGCAGTAGAGAATGATGCCTGATCAGGCTGATGGGTTCCAGGTGCGAATGTCTGGTTGTTAGAGTGGGCGTGGTATAAGAGCAGCTGCTCTGCATGCGGGCAGACAGGGTCGTCTTCACACTTCGCCGTGTGGCTGGTGCCGTGGGTTCTGACCGTCATGGTGTCCCACGGGTTTTGGCCGTAAAGGCAACCAGTCATTGAGTGTGGTACGGGCTGTTTGACTGCTGCACGGTAGGTGTTCTTTCTCTCGTTGTACTATAGCTGATTGTGGGTCAGAAATGATAAGTCTGTGTGATTATAGGTAGAGCGCTGTGGTGCTGGGCTTCTTCCCTCCCTCCGGCTACGAGGATGTGTGTGTACGTGTGTGTGTGTGTGTGTGTATATGGTTGTGAGGACCAGCAGGTAAGGAAACAATTGTCATTGTAAGCTTTATTTTGTGGCAGCTATATGGAGAGTAGTTATTAATTAACTTTCTTTAGGTCTCCCCACATCGGGACTACTGCTGCTCTGTTTCCGGAGACTGTTGCTTTATGAACATGGACTGTGGTGTCGTCAGCTGTGTTCCCCTTGCAGTGGCACGTAGAGTGTGACGTCAGTGCGGCCACTTGCCCTTTCTACGGCATGTCGAGAGTGCCAGAACCAGTGAAGGGTGAACTGTATAGTTGTGCAAAGCTGTATTTATTGAAGTAACCTGTATGTATTTATTGAAGTAATTTAGTGTCGTTTAAAGGGTTTTTGGGTCTGTTATTTAGTTGGGATAAAATGAATGAAATAATTAAAAAAAGAATGTTGAACATAATGTAAATAAAGAATGTTTTAAGGTAACTGTAAATAAATTATCATTGTTATTTTTGAACAGTTGTCCCGGATGTTTTAATCAGTGCAAAGCGAACCTGCGTGGCCTTGAAGTAATAAGGTACTCTCTGGGTGAAATTCCCAGGGTGGCGTGTGTTAAACTTAATTTATTCATGCTCTCAGGGCATGAGTAATGCCACATTTTTGGCGTTGTTGGTAGGGCGTTTGCATTTGCTTTTTATGAACATCCGGGACCAGTAGTTGTTTGAGATTTACAGTATTGGTGTTTTGTGTGTTTTGTTTTTTTCTTTGGTTTATGTTTTTTTGTTTTGTGTGCAGATTGGCCGGTCCGGAAGCAGAGCAGTGGTGGTTCCAGCAAATCTTTAAAGTGGTGGGTGGATGACACTGGTAGTTATGGCAGAAAATCAGGATCTTAAAAGAGTTGACCATGAGCAGTTATGACAGGGGCAGGCCGGCTTAGATGCAACGGTCTACTTCTTCAGTATTGCCTTATGCCCTCCTATGTCCAGTCTCCCTGAAGCAGCGAGATTGATTTTGTGCCTAGAGATAGGAAGTGTCCATCTTTAGGGGTAGGATGGGTATAAGGTTGAATGAAGTGGTGGATGAGAGCATGTGAGGTGGCTGCCCAAGCATTTCTTTGGATTGGTCACTTGGGGGGGAGAGAGTCTTCAGGAGCTCCCTCTTATAATGTCCGGATTTTGGGATAGCTTCTTAAATTTGTGGAGTCATGACATGATGGCTGCCACGTGTTCGACTGGGACTGTTAAAGACCAGTTGGTGGAAGTGTTGGATAGCTTCCGGTAATATTGAGGTTTGTGTAGTCATGAGATGATGGCTGCCACGTGTTCTGAGGGGCACTGAGGTGCTACCGCTTTGGTTGGACCTGTGGATGCTTGGTCCTGGTAATATTGAGAAGTTTGTGGAGTCATGAAATGATGGCTGCCACGTGTTCGACTGGGACTGTTAAAGACCAGTTGTGGAAGTGTTGGATAGCTTCCGGTAATAACTTTTGTGGAGTCATGACATGATGGCTGCCACGTGTTTTTGAGGAGCACTGAGGTGCTACCGCTTTGGTTGGACCTGTGGATGCTTGGTCCTAGTAATTAAAGTTTGTGGAGTCATGAAATGGTGGCTGCCACGTGTTGGTTTCCCTTCAGGGGTTTTTGAGATTTTAGCTCTGGTCTTAGGAGCTGATGGGATCAGTTTTAATGGATTATCGTCGGGTCGCCGATACAAAAGGTGGAGGTAGAATGTAGCAGTAGAGAATGATGCCTGATCAGGCTGATGGGTTCCAGGTGCGAATGTCTGGTTGTTAGAGTGGGCGTGGTATAAGAGCAGCTGCTCTGCATGCGGGCAGACAGGGTCGTCTTCACACTTCGCCGTGTGGCTGGTGCCGTGGGTTCTGACCGTCATGGTGTCCCACGGGTTTTGGCCGTAAAGGCAACCAGTCATTGAGTGTGGTACGGGCTGTTTGACTGCTGCACGGTAGGTGTTCTTTCTCTCGTTGTACTATAGCTGATTGTGGGTCAGAAATGATAAGTCTGTGTGATTATAGGTAGAGCGCTGTGGTGCTGGGCTTCTTCCCTCCCTCCGGCTACGAGGATGTGTGTGTACGTGTGTGTGTGTGTGTGTATATGGTTGTGAGGACCAGCAGGTAAGGAAACAATTGTCATTGTAAGCTTTATTTTGTGGCAGCTATATGGAGAGTAGTTATTAATTAACTTTCTTTAGGTCTCCCCACATCGGGACTACTGCTGCTCTGTTTCCGGAGACTGTTGCTTTATGAACATGGACTGTGGTGCCGTCAGCTGTGTTCCCCTTGCAGTGGCACGTAGAGTGTGACGTCAGTGCGGCCACTTGCCCTTTCTACGGCATGTCGAGAGTGCCAGAACCAGTGAAGGGTGAACTGTATAGTTGTGCAAAGCTGTATTTATTGAAGTAACCTGTATGTATTTATTGAAGTAATTTAGTGTCGTTTAAAGGGTTTTTGGGTCTGTTATTTAGTTGGGATAAAATGAATGAAATAATTAAAAAAAGAATGTTGAACATAATGTAAATAAAGAATGTTTTAAGGTAACTGTAAATAAATTATCATTGTTATTTTTGAACAGTTGTCCCGGATGTTTTAATCAGTGCAAAGCGAACCTGCGTGGCCTTGAAGTAATAAGGTACACTCTGGGTGAAATTCCCAGGGTGGCGTTGTTAAACTTAATTTATTCATGCTCTCAGGGCATGAGTAATGCCACACATGAACTATTGCAGAAATGTATGTTATTAAAACTATTAGAAGGATCTCCATTTCTTGACAGTTTATTGTCGGAGCATTGGGGACATTTGGATTGAATGTTACATAAATATATGCAGTTTTAGTGTTTCATTTTAGTTTGGATCAAAGTTGCACCCTGCTACAATATTACCTAGAAATTTACTAAGCCGTGTACTTAGAGGTAGGCAAAAAAACTGCAAACTACATTGTATTTACCACAGACAGCAGTAATTAATTATTGTTCCAAGGGGTGTAAAATAATAAGAATTGCTGAAGCGCAGTCATTAATCTTGGCACATGAAGCCATCAGAAAAAGCTTGCTGCAATTAAAAGTTAATCTCAGTACTAATTTTGTACTCGCTCGGCTCAGCGCACAAAACTAATAAACACACCGGTTGTTTTAGCATCATAAGCACTGACAACCTCCGCTCAGATAATAGCCATGAGAAAAAGCATGTGTTCTCATAGAATGCACTGAGAGGTAATGTGATCTTCTGGGTAGGCCGGTAATAAGAGAGGAGTTTCTCTTGTCGTCTCCTCGAATCCCTGCAGGGCGACCGTGAAGCTCATCGGAACAATAAGAACTGACACAAGTCTGTAAAGAGGTTGCGAACATCTTAGTACTTGTATTCTTTCATTAAAAAAATTATCTCTTTAGTTATTTCTCTTTCTATTCTTGACTATGACATTTTCCTGAGAATTTATTTTATTCATGCCCAACATACTGCTATAAACCACAAACCACTATCAGCCCCTCCATCTCATCTGGCACGAAACAGGAGTTACGCCAACCTTTCACAATAAAAGAAGAAACTGAAGTGCCTGAGAGTGAAACGTGACCTCAGCCCATGTATGTTCAGGCCATTAGCAGTGCCAGATGGGTCTGATACATTATAGATGATCAGCAGGGCAATCATCTGTCTCTTTGATCACTTCAAATCTGCAGCGTCATGATGTTTTTGTGTGCTTCATTTGATAATTTAGTGATGCTTTGTGGAGTTTTGAGAAAACGGATTTGAACTGACCTCGCAATTTTCACACTGTCTAGATTATTTTTAAATTGTCAGAGCAGCCTTTGCTATTTCTGCTTTTCAAATACTATTTTTTGTAACCCAATAAAAACATTAATAAATAAGTAAACAGAAATATGGCTTGTTCTATCTTTATAAAGCGAATGATAACATTTCAAGTTACAGGGTGAAAATTAAATTTATAATCATGACCCCCATCCTCTTTTTGCAAATCACCAGGCAGGTGTTAGGCTGCAGAAAATCTTGATACATTATTCTTTCATCTCCTTTGAGACCTCAGATCACAGACCTGTTCTGTGTTATGAAAAATTAATTATGATTAATGCACACAAAAAGACACCATGCCATGAATTATTTTGTCCATTTCATCCACCAATGACTGTACGTTTTGCTTTTTGTGGCTTATTCAATGAAGACATTGCAAAATCGGATAAGGTGATTGGCGTTCATTAAATAAACCTCTCTTCTTTTCTGATGGACTCAGACATGATTAATGTACTGAAAGAATTGTGAATTTCTGTGGTGCACAGTAATAATGAAAAATAACATAAGTACATTAGCTCTTTTTAAATACTTTACATGGAATGATTGGAAGAAACTGCTCTTTATTATGAAGCACATGCAGCCTTGCATAAAAATAACTAGATAACTGTATTTATTTAAGAGAATCTGCAACATACAGAAGCAGATTGTTTAGTAAAAATCCATCCTCACAGCCTGCTTTATAATGCTGCTTTATAGTATGATTAATTATGAATGGCTGTCAGAGGAAAACCTCATCTCAACCTTGCTGCTACCCATGGGGCTAAATGACCCAAGGGCAGACGGATAGTTAGAAAAAGCAACATAGTTTAGGTTTGCTTCCAAACAAGAACACTTTGATCAGATGAGACAAAGTGGCCATGTTGCCACAGAGTGGTGCACTGTTTGAAACCAAAAATGGCTTATGAGCACAAACAAAGAAACTGTCGAGCACGGAGGCGGAGGAGTGGTGATCTGGGCAGGTTTGCAGCTACAGCACCTTTGCATATGACACCAAATTCCTTAGTACAGTATACAAAACATATCTTTGTCTAATGTGAGTTTGTCCAGTTGAACTGGTTTCAAGCACCAGGACAGTGATTTGGAGCATCATGGCAGCAGATTTATGACTAAATGACAGAAAAACAAAAGAATAAATGTCAAAGTCCAGTGCTCAAACCAATTTAAATGCTGTAACATAAATTCATATGACAGAATCATAAAGTCTTTAAAAGAGGAGGAGGTTTGCAATAAAACAGTATTCTCCAAACTGTGCTTAAGGTATGACATTTTTAAAATAAACATTATTTTATCATGTGGATGGCAACAAAAATGGGACAATTGCAATTCATTTCTAATCTTTGCCATATACAGTAACCATATCATAAAACTTCAATTTATTTATTTTCCACCATTTATAAGTAAATCAAGTTTACAAATGAATCATCAGATGCCTGTTTTCTCTGACACGGCTGTTAGAATCGGTCTACATTGTGAAAATATGTGTTTTTGATGTGTGGCTGATACATTTTTCATCGTGATGCTGCTGCTGGACAGTCTAGATTTATTTTTCAGGTTAGTGTGTATTAATGTGAGGTTGTAGCTTTCTGGGTCATGGAGCAGCAAGGTCTGGTTAGATACAATCTCTTCTGTTGATGCTCAAACAAAATGCATTTTTCATGACACTTATTTGAAAATGATATTTTCCTCATACGCTCTGTGTTTTTGCTGACCTCTGTGCAAAAACGCCATGCATGGTTTCTACAGCGCCATCATTGGTCTGACGAATAGGAATTAGTGGACTGACAAGTTTTCTGCAACCTTTAGCTAACCTGTGTGGAATTTCAAGGTTTAGTGATCAAACTGGATTCAGAGAAAATATGAAATGTTGCACATTCCTTAAACAGACCTGAGAAGTGCACAGAGGAGCCACAGCCTGAGCTGCACGGGAAGACGACTTCGTGGGATTTAGAAAAGGACTTCAGGTTTCAGTGGAGAAGCAGAAACATATTCACTTTTCTTCTGTCATCAGCGCAGCTGACCACATACATGCCCGTATGTAAAGCAATTTAAAACAAGAAAACGAACAACAGAAGGTCTTTGCTGGGAGAAATCAAAAACACCCGTTTTGTAAAGTTACAATAAATACAGCACTAACATCGACCTTTAAATAAACTGAGAATTAAGTCATCCAAATATCCTATTTTCATCTTTGCTTCCCAGACAGACGAGTTATTTCTGAAAACATGACGGGCTATTTATACATGCGGAAAATGTCAATGTCTTGTTTACAGCCAGTCTGTCCCAGTTTGCTGCACACTCTCTGCTCTCGGACTGTCTTTTCTTCCTCTGACCCTCTCAGTCTGTCCTGTAAACCACAGATCTAACCACGAAAAATGAAAACAAACAGCAACCAGAGTCTGACTCTAGGAAAAGGGCTTTTTCTCATGTGTGCTTTTGTAAATGCAACATTTGTTTGTTAAAATGTCTCAGATTATGTCTGGTGATTGACATTATGTGCAAACTGATTAAAAGATAATATAACTGCAAAGTTTGGTCAACTTTATCAACGTATCATACTGACAGGAATACAAACGACATTCATCTGCACTTCTGCTTGTACCTTTTTATAATTTTCTCTGGTAAAGAGAAGTTCTACTTCCTATCGACTTGTTTGTTTTACTTTTTTATAGCTGTACACTATTTTATTGTATTTTTGAGCTAACGTCTTCTTGAAGAATACATTAAAAATGTGCTATGTATGATTTTGCTCAGGCGTTCAAAGAATTAATTTAGATGTTTCTGTTAAAAATGTAACTTTGCCAACATTTAATTATAAAAGTCAAGCTCAGGACAGAATAGCGGGTCAAAGTTTGACTCAATCCATTTGCTTGGTTAACCAGAATACTTCATCTGATTTAATTATTTTACAACATAGTACAGGGAGTCCTCGGGTTACGACGGGTTCATATTCAAGGGTCACTGTCTGTATATATGTTACGACCGTATGAGGGCCAAAACACATTTAAAGGACACTGGACACAAGAAAAGGTTTAAATGATATTTATTTAACTAAAACTAAGAGTCTCCAGGCGGTCAGGGTCCTCTCAGGCTTCTCCCACCCGTCTGGAGCGCCTTCTCCTGCTCAGCGTCCTTAAAGAAACAAAAATAAATTAAAAAGAGAAAGTTCAAAGGATTGTGGGACAGGTGGGTGCGGCGGAAATGAACAAAACGTCTCCCAGGCCGACCCAATCCTATACAGGACCGTCGTGCCTTCCCAGGTGACGATCTGCCTAGCCAAAAATACCTCTAAATAAAAGAAAAGCGATAACTGAACTACCGACACCCACACAGTCGAAAGTATCAAATAAATGGAGAAAAAGATGAGAAAACAGTCTCTCACTCTGTTCCACCTTAGCTGTCCCCCTCCTGGGCAGCAGCTCAGACGCTTCCCTTCAGCATCTGACAAAAAAGAAGAGTCAACCAGAGTACAGCAGTCCAAAACCACACTCTATTTAAGCTAGAGTCACACAAACTCTCAAAGAGCTTAAATACTCACAACTCTTGCTTTTAGCAACTAGTCCTGAAACCAGTGCCAGGCCTTAAGGGCCTATTTCAGCTCCAACAGGAGCAAACAACAACAATCTGAGAGGGTGGAGATCTCTCAGAATTGTTAGGTTACCTGACAGTGTCCTCAGCAGTTCCAGTGAACCCTCAGCTGAGTTTCACACCATCCAGAAGACTTCAATAAGCCACCACTCGTTCCTCAAGCCAGTCTTGGTACAACGAGTCTCCACTAGATTACTCTTAACTTCACACAACTCTAGTAAGCACTAGAGCTGTTAAAAGAGCACCCTTGCTCTACAAGAGCTGTTTAAAGAGCCCCCAAACCTCAAGAGCTTTACCTCAAGAGCTTTAGCTCACACAAAGTAGCATGAGAGCTCAACACAGTGATCAGAGTGGGTGGAGAACACTCTGGAACACAAATAGGCAGCAATACAGCTACCTTAATCAAAACTTGGTTTACCTTCAGCAGGCTCCAAGTTGCTCCAACAAGCACCCTTGCTTGTATCCACCAAACTCAGTTGGCATTCTCATAATCCATTGCTCTAAGCAAAGGCTCCACAGTGTTTAGGTCTCAGCTCAGAGTTACAACATTTTGTGGTTACGACGCATCTCCCATTTACTATGAAAAGCCTTATTTCGAGTTACGCAGCGGCAATTTTACGTCATAAACGTTGTGACGCAGCGGCGGAAGAATACACTGCACTGTACTGTGAACGCGGTTTTACGTCGTTAACGGAATGCGGAATACGGCAGATGGACTGGTTTGACGTCGTAAATGTAGCGGCGGATGAATACACTGCACTGTACTGTGAACGCGGTTTTACGTCGTAAACGGAATGCGGAATACGGCAGATGGACCGGTTTTACGTTGTAAACGTAGTGGCGGAGGAATACACTGCACAGTACAGTACTGTGAACGCGGTTTTACATCATAAACGGAATGCGGAATATGGCAGATGGACCGGTTTTACGTCGTAAACGTAGCGGCGGAGGAATACACTGCACTGTACTCTGAACGCGGTTTTACGTCGTAAACGGAATGCGGAATACGGCAGATTGACCGGTTTTACATCGTAAATGTAGCGGCGGAGGAATACACTGCACAGTACTGTGAACGTGGTTTTACATCATAAACGGAATGCGGAATACGGCAGATGGAGCGGTTTTACGTCGTAAACATAGCGGCGGAGGAATACACTGCACTATACTGTGAACGCAGTTTTACGTCATAAACAGAATGCGGAATACGGCAGATGGACCGGTTTTACGTCGTAAACATAAAGCAACGGCGGAAAATATTGTACTTTACACGGTGGAGCGGCGGAAAATATTGTACTGTACGGGGTGCGGTGGTGGAAAATATTGTATTGTACGCGGTGCCACAGCGGAGGAATACTGTACTGTACTGTGAATGCGGTTTTACGTCGTAAACGGAAAACGGAATACAGGTACAGTGGACCGAGGAGGACAGCGTCACCAGCATCACAGTAGGCCATTAACTCTTTTTTCCCTTCATTATGGCTCCCAAACGTATGTGTCTTTTGATAATTATGTAGGGTACTGTGTTAGGATAGACTAAGTGCTTGGTAATCCAGTACTGTACATGTACATGGTGCAGTATGTACGTATATTCCGACTTACGTCGAAAATCGGTTTACGACACCGCGTAGGAACGGATCTACGTCGTAAGTTGAGGACTACCTGTATTTTATAATTCTTTATTCTTTAAATGATTTCATATAACAATTAGAATAACTTATTGCCACTTAAACACATTTATTTATACAGGTTAGTCCCATTAAGCCTCGGGGACTCATTTACAAGAGAGACCTGATTTTAACAGAGTGATGACAACAGTAGACAACCATAAAATAAAGCATACAAATTGAGTAAAATAAATGAAAGAAAATTGACTCATTTTGAATTGGATTGATTTGCAACTGGATTGAATTGGACTTTATAAACCTGGATTTGATTGGGACTTGAATATTTTCTCTGTAGATGACATTGTGACACATGTTACCCTACTTTAAAAAGGCTGAATCGAACTGAGCTTAACTGGACTAAATTAAACCGAGTTGAATTGAATTGATCCGAATTGAATTCTGCCTATTTTTTAAAGATGCATCATGATTTGATTTTCAGTGCAAACTTCATTTCTTTAGAAATATGAGCATGTTTCCACTAAAAGCAAACAAATTAAAGCTCTCTTTACTTAAAATTCTCAAGTCTTTGTTTTTGACAGTCTATGTAAAGACGCCTCTTTAGAGGTCGTCAGAAGAAAGCAGGGCTGGGGGTGAAGTCTGGAGCAAAAACGTGTCTGGGAACTTTAGTGATTCACATGCGACTCACCCCAATAAAAGCTCTGTTCTTTACGGAGCCTCAGGCACTTCACTGAGTCGATGAGAGTCTAAAAAAAACAAAAACAAAAGCACGTTTATTCGACTCCCTCCGAACAAAAAACGGTTTACCGCATATTCACTTTCTGCTCTGGAGGAATCCAGCAAAACATGATGCAGCTGAAATTTCAGCTTTCACTTCGGAGCTTGTTTTGGTTTGAAAAGCAGCTGTTTGTGAGATTTCACCACACCCGGCGCCACGTGGGCAAGCAAAACCATAGAGGGTTGTTACTGCTCACAAAAAACACCAACCGGAGCGCTGGTTTTGAGTCGAGAAGCTGACACTGATCACAAATCACACTCTATTGTTTTATTTTAGTCCTATTAGGTGATTCCTTTAACGCTATAATAATTTGTGAGCAACTTATTGAAGTTAAAATTAAAGATTTTGTAAAGAAAAGCCACACCATTGTCTAAACGACGGGAAAATCCTGAAGTAATTTACTGTAGTTTTCTTGTCTTTGTGGTGAATTTTCTCACTGAATACATTTATTTTATTTTATTTTAAATTATGTCCAAGATGGTTAAAAATGTGTCCTCTTGTTTCAGCGGGCACAGCTCCACGCCTCAGGCTCCCACCCCCTCATGAGCGCAGGTCCAAGGGTCACTGTCTGTCCCAGATTGTGTTATTAATGGTTACATATGAAACGTACAAGGCTGATGAAGACTGAGGCACAGCTGGAGACAACTTTCATTTGTCATTGGTCAGACGGCGGGTCATTGGTAAAATTAAAATTGGAAATGGTCCTTTTTTTGTAGTGGGCTGGAGTTATTTTGTGAGCAAGAAGGGGTTTATTGTTTGACAAAGAGCTCACATTCTATCAGTCAGAATAAATCAGAATGAAAGCAGAGGATGATCAGTCTTCTGGAAAGGAAGACAAGTCAAATGACCTTCAATGGAGACGTGTGTTTTTTAAAGACACTTCACAGTTTCAAGTAAAAGAAGCTTAAAAAACAGGCCACAATCTTCAATTTAAAGAAATAGTTTACACTATATGCTGGAGTGTTGGTAGTATAAGTGTGAGAAAGTAGTTTCTTCACTGGTTCTCACTCGTGTCGAGTGTTTAGGGATAAATCTGTAAACGGACTGCATGTTACTACTTGTACATGTCCACAGCATTTCATCATCAAAAAGAAAGGAGAAAGAGGTGATGACAAGTGAATCACTAATGGTTTCAAAACACAAATAAAGCTTGAATCAAGACTTTGCAACAAAATCTAGTTCATTAGTTGGTGCTTTTGTGAAACTGGAACAAAATCAATCAACCCCAGGAGCTAAAAAGAAACGAACAGGAAGTTAGAGAGCCATGGCTGCATGACCATGAGCCCATTTTCACTGTTTTTCAGCCTTTTTTTTCTTGTTTATGTTTGATTATTATTACTGCATTTTTTGGGCTATAAGGCACACTTAAAATCCCTTAATTTTCTCAAAAAATTATGTCTCAAATCATGCCCTGATGGGACAAGATGTGAAGAGATCTTTTTTGTAACACCACTATCCATCCGTATGGCTCTTACCTTTTTCTATCTAAAAGTATTCTGATAAAGAATAAGGGGCCGCGCTATTATAGCAGCAGCAACATGCACTCCGCCCATCTTTCGGACGACTGTACGAACAAAATCTCACTGTGTCCCGGTGCAATGATGATAAAGCTTATTCTGATTTTGATTCTGAAATATAGACAGCGAGCCTTATAATCCAGTGTGCCTTATGTATTAATTCTGGTTGTGCTTACTGACCACTTATCGATTTTATGTAGTATACGGCGTTCAGAAATCTGTCAATATGTTTTTGTTTTGTGCCTTATAATCCGGTGTGCCTTATGTATGAAAACAGATCGGTTCAGTGATACTGCACCTTATACTCCAGTGCACCTTATAGTCCAAAAAATATGGTACCTGGAATGTTAGGTTTATGCAAAAGCTTACTCATTATAGGAAGATGTCAAACGTGTTACAATTAGAATTTCAAAGCAAGTGGTAAGATTTTTGTAGTACTGTAAATCATTCCTGTGGTTAGATTTTGAAAGAAAAATGATGTTTGGTTTAAACAATACAAAAATAAGCACGGTTCAGTTAATGAATTTAAAACCAGATGTGGTATTTTTGCAAAAAATCTGCTTTAATTAGCTTTAGGAATTTAAAACCAAGTAGTGAAATATTATTTTTTTACTTTTGTAATAAACATGCTGTTTGGGGGTTAAAGCCAGGTTTAGGAATTTAGAACTATTTGGCTTTGAAAGAACCTAAAAAGTTTCTGCCAAGATTTCATTTTTTCTGGATCAGGAGTGTTACTTTCACAAAAGATGCTAAGCGCATGTTGGGTCCAACACATTGAGGTTGCACAAGAGACAAAAATATCTGCAAACTGTGTTAAATATTTTAATCTAAACTATTAGAAAATTTCACAATTTATTGATTTTTGTAAGAATGTCTTGTTTCACAAACACTGTTTTTAATATATTCATTCCACAAATGAAACACAAGATTTTTTTTAATGACCTGGCCGGTAAATTTAAAGTGATCTATGAAAATTTGGGTTCCTCTTTAAGATTATTCTTTTTAATCAATATAATTTTTAAAAGAATGGCTATATTGACTTTTATCTAATAACTTCTATAAATCTGGCACAAATCCACCTGAAGCTCAAACGGACAAATTTCAACTTGCACACGGATGATTATGATGAAATGTGTCCTTTTGTTTTTGGTCTTAGCTACGAGTCAAAGTTGTCTCATCTTTAATCAATCAGGAAAATCTATTGAAAATAATCTAATCAACTACCTCAAGTCAAACTGTTTATGTGAACACAGCTTGTAGACCTATCTGAATGTAAATTAGTCTTCTTCAAGAAAAGAAGGCTTAAGGTTTATTTGTTAAAATGATCTGAGCCCACCCTCTCCATAAGCCCATGAACTAACGTGCATGCCCAGCATCCAGCTATGATCCTCAGCCTCTTCTGGAGAGAGTTGATCCATTTGGAGGTGAGCATGCATCAGGATATCAAAGTTTTTTACTTTGTTATTTTATAATTTTATGTTGGAAGGTCAAAAACCGAACTTCAGCATCACGTAGCTCCTTTTAAACCATCACGAACAATGGAAAGGGCTCTGTTTCCAGCAGGAAGTTGAGTGAACTGACACCACCTCTAAAGTCTGAGCTGAGAAACTGAGATTTTCCAAGTCTGAAAAATGTATTTAAATTTCCTTTAACCTAATTTGAGCCTAAGGCGAAAACAGCTGGAAGTCATCTTGCGAAGTAATGTGATTTTTTTTCTTCTAGATCATGAGTTGATTATTGTTTTCTCAAAATGCAAGTTTTATTTTCAGGAAATAAATGAGATATTATAAAGAAAAAAACAATAATTCAAAAACAGATGATTAAGGGGAAAACTGGGTGGTACTACATCTGTTATGTCCAAATTAATTTTACAATCCCCATCATGAGACGAGCTGCCCCATTAATGCTTGGCTCAATAATGGATGATATTTAACGTGTCAGCTTGAATCAGTTACCAGCAGAACTGCTCTTGCTCTTCATGAAGCGCCACTCATTTTCTATTGGGTTAAAATAACTAAATATATTGATCTATTATCCTGAGAAAACAAGCTTCATTACTGCAAGAAAAAAATTGATTATTATTTTTATTTTTTTAAGGGGGGGGGGGGTGTCCTCAGCATATAGTAAAATAAGCCATTGTTAATGGACCTTTAAAATTGTGAATCAACATGAGAACTGGTAAAATAATAATAATAATAATAATAATAATAATAATAATAATAATAATAATAATAATAATAATAACAATGTGAAAAAAGCTCTTGGGAAAATAAAAAATAAAAACCGTAGTAGTGCTTTATAATGTATTCAGTCTGACTTTAAATAAATCTACAATTGAGCTTCAATTACTAATTAATTAGTCATTTTTATTTTAATATGCAAAAAATTGTTGCAGACACTTTTATTTTTGAACCTTAAAGCTGCTATATGTAACTTTCCTAACAATATATTTTTAACATATTTCTTCACTCTGTCACTAGATTGATGTTAGAGAGGTAATCTCTGAAAAAAACTTTAAAAAAATATTGTCCCCTTGCTTCTCCAGGTGGTAAATAAGCATTTCTAAAAAGAAAAAGTGACCCGCCATTTTCCAGCCAATAAAAACAAAGTTTGTAACCAGCCAATAAAAACCGAGCTTGAATTTGAATCAGCCAATAAAAACAGAGCTTGAATTTGAATTTTAACAGACCACAAGGGGGCAGAGCCATATATGGCTCTGAGGGGGAGGGATCAGAATGCTTTGCTTGTTGAAATTTTTTCTAAGTGTTGATGTTCTACAGAAACTGCAGACTTCACCTTTAAACTGTAAAACGTTCAACAAAAGTTAATTTGACATGTAGAAACATCACTAAATAAGATGCACTGACTGTATTTGAACTTAAATTGCTCTTATAAGATAATTAGAATTTTATGGCCACCATAAAGTTCTTTAATGCCTTCATTTAAATCCTCATGCTTCATTCGCCCTGGAAAGGAGAACTGAAAACAGGAAGTGACGTCACACTAGAGTCAGTCGTGTTCCTGCATCGAGCAGCATTTGGCCAGACTTTCTGTCATTACAAAAGAAAAGTTGCAAATGATGCATTGAAGCAACACGTCTACTCATGGACGTTGGAAACTTTACTGCACAATAAACTAAGTGAGACACAAACTCACAGAAGTGCTCGTTACTATGAGTTAGCCATGTTGGATTTTGAGATTGGGACAAGTGAAGTTTTGGTTGGGACGCTCAGGGTGATTTTTCCAACTGGAAACCATCAGTGGAACGACGTTTAAACATGAACAAATGTCATATTTACAGCTGGTTTTCTTGCAAATAGCTTCAGGTAGTTAAGCAGAGTTTTTCCTATTGATGGAGGCGTTTAAACGATAACCATGTTTGAGCTTTTCACCTAAATGAAATCAGTTAAAACTAAAATGGAAGTCAATACATTCAATACATGCAGATAATTTCATAGTTTTGTACGGTTTTAAATGGTTTAAATGCAGAGTCTGGCTTTTCTGGACGTGCGTGTCTAAACTTCAAAAGCACCTAAACACAACTTTCATTAGGCTGACTAATAACTGCACCAGGTCTATTTGCTTCTGAAGGGAAAAAAGCACTTTAAAGGAAAGTGTGGTTTTATTGTAAATACCTTGTTGTGACTTCCTGAATTCTTGCTGTGACAGGAATTTACTGAAGCTGGCAGCTGTTTGCACTTCACAAAGTCAAATCCTCTCCTGTACTTAGAAAAAAGAAGGTTAAGAAAACTTCCCACGCATATTTACAGAAAAGCTTTTTGACCCATTCAGTGCCATGTTTGAAAGACCTGAACCCTTCACTTCTCATCTTTGACAAATACTTTTGTCTATGAGGTGTTAGTAATCTATTTACAACTAAATGTGATATATCAGGGGGGAAATATATGTTTTGATACCTTGAAAGAGCTTCACATGCTTTGCTTTGTCATGAGAACTGTCAGAATCAACAGAACAATTCAATCTTTTTTGTAGTTTATTTCATTTTTAAGTGACTTTAAGGTGAAAACATTAAGAGTCCATTCAGTTATCATTGTAGCGATGCAGATTGCGCCTCTGGTTTGATGGTTGTAGAAGCAGAATGATGCTTCTACAATGTGCATCATTTAACGTGTTTTCCCAGCAGGATGTGCTTTTACTTCCTGTGTGGACAGGAAGTTGAACGACAAAACAATGGAGATGGAGAACTTCCGCGTTGCTGACATGCTCAAAAGATAATCAGATGCGTTTCAACAATGAAACTTCTTCAAAATACAGTGAATATGCTTGATTCTGACATTAAACAGAGTAAAAGCTACATGAATTGTGTCTTCCTCTTCTTTGTTTCCAGTTTACCACATCTACTGTAAGTGGTTTGAATTTAGGGAACCGTGCTGAAGAGTTTCTTTTAATTAGTCAGCTAAAACAACGTCACTTTTCCTAATCTTTACCAACAAATGATGAGAAGAGCTCAGTGTTTCATAACCAGAGACCCAACCTGCAGAGACAAGTAAAGGAATGCAAAGATGGACTCAGCAGAGAAATAACGTCATCTCAGGCAGTGAGGTGCTAGAGAGTAAAGAGAGTGGGCCTGTGTATTGATTTAGTCTTGTTCGAGTGTGAGGTGTGGCTCTGAGTTGCTTTATTTTTTCATTCCTAACTCCTCTACATGACGATCATGGCAACCCAGGGGGAAAGTGCATCTCCCTGCAACAGGCATGTGATTAAACCCATGGCGCCTGACGCTCAGAGGCGTACGGTGTTACCTTCTGATGTTCAGGTTTTAAGACGCATTCTTCGTAGCGTTTCCGACAAGCAGTAAACAGGCCGACTACAAAACAGTACTTCCTCTCTTCTCTCGTCTTAAACTTGCTCAAATTTCACTTTTTCCCCCCACTTCAAGGAGAGAAGAACCAGAGACGAGCATTGAGTTTCAGATGAAATGTCTAAAGTTTCCAGTGACGGACTGGAGATTCTTCACTGCAGGCCATATGCAAACAAAGACCTCTTGGTGTTGTGACAGGAAATCCTTTATGGGCTCCCCCGCAGTAGGGGGTAAGTAACGCTCAGAAATGTGCAGAAACCTGAGCAGCACAATACCTGGTTTGTCAAATTGCCCCTCCATGAAAAAAAATAAAAACAGCACAAGAGAAACACATTTTTACCTTTGGGTAAAACCTCAAGCAGCTTTGTGTTTAAGCGCAGTAACGATGAGTTACATGACTTTTTATTACCCACGTCGACATAAAATAAAAGCTCCAATGAGATTCAAAAGGTTTGATATTTCACTGCTTTACACCGACCGGCGTTGAGTTCCTAAAACTGAATGCTTTTAGAAGGCCGGATCATTTTTGAGTCCACGCTGAAGGATGACTTAATGGGACTCCATTAAAGGGTCTGTGGAGAATTTTTTAGAAGCTCTGACAACTGCTGCAATTACTTGACGACCAGCATTCACAAAGAAGTTTAAAATCTTTAGTGGCAATACGTTAAATTAAACCATTGGCTTTGCTGGTGTTCCATTACAAAGCTGAGACCTGTCTGTGCAAAAAAACATCACCAATCTCCAGCAAATCACTCTCTTGTGTTTTGGACTCATCCATCTTCTGGAGAGATACTTCCAATATTCGTTGCTATATTTGAGGTACCATTGTCAACCTTATCTTTCCAACCAAATTTTTTTGATTTGGGTAAATTGGAAGTCCCCCTCACCTCGGTAAAAGCTGTACTGTCACTATAAAACTTCTAAATGACAACATACACTTAAAGGATTTGTTAAATCATCTTAATTTTTCTGGTTAAATAATTGAATTTTTATCCAACAGACTGACCCACATTATTTAGCTCTTATCTCTATATCCATAAATTGTATTTAATGTCTTTCTGCTTGCATTTATCCATGGGATTATTATTGTATAGTATAATGCTAGATTGGTTAGCATTAATGGCAGAGATGGCATAGAACTCTTGAAACTCCCAAACCTGCTCATGTCAATTCAAGTCCAAAGTCAAGTGGACAACACAACAAAGTACAAGCCATAGATGCTGTGCCAACAAACAAGGAATGAAAAGATTTTAGTCCTGCACCAATCTTTGTCTGGCCAATCCAATCCAGCAGGCAAATTATAAGCAGTTTATAAGCATATTTTTCAATACAGTTCAATTCAATAATACTTTATTAATCCCAAAGTGAAATTAAATGTTGTTGTAACTCATTATCCTAGTTTCATTAAGAGAAGTTATAGATGCTGATGGCTGTAGGCAGGAAGGATCTGTTGTAAAGGGCCGCCCATACTGGATCCAAAGAAACTGGCCACAGATGTTGTCTGATCTGTCCACACATACTTGGCTGGCCTCTCAGTTCCCGCAAGCTGCAGGACTGTCTGAATGAAGGGCAGAACTTCTCCCAGAGTGATGGCTACTCCTTCCAACAGCTGCCAAGCTCATCGTCGCTGCGGACAGACGGCTGCAGGTGCCAGGGGACAATCCCAGTCCTTCTGCTGTCACGAGCCACGTTTCTTGCCAGTTCCAGGATCTCCTTAAGAGATCTTAGGATCTCAGTGGTCAGACACTCGAGCTCTGCCGGCAGGTAGATGGGAATGCATCCACAGAGCCTCCTTTTCAATTCATTTGAGATTTGGGGCTGTAGTTGAGATATTATTTGAGCTTTTGAGATGTTAATCAGCTGCTCCCAATTGTAAAAAAAAACCCAACAACAACAAAAAACAGCTGTTGTGATGGTTACCCATCATAACAAATGTCAAAAAGTAAAAACAGTTTCAGTAAGAATCCTTCCAGCTGCACATCATCTGATACACAATGCACTGAATGTGTTTTATATATGTATGTATATGTATATATATATATATATATACC
>JBBPBX010001690.1:13328-39844 GCA_038048925.1 Garcialebias charrua | reverse complement strand
AAAAAAGCTAAGTCTGGTCCTCTGGACATTCAAAAAACAAAACAAAACAAAGCAAAAAAAAAACTGTAGAAACGTTTCGTCTTTCGTCCGAAAGACTTCCTCAGTCTGAGAAGCTGTGTTCAGCTCAGTCTTATAAATAGCACCCTCCCACAGTGGATCAACCAGTTGGCTGATGACAGCCGAAACCAGCTGCTCACATGATCAAGGAGGACCATCAGCCTGACGATGGATCGTTAACACCCTGATGGTTGTTTGCTATTCACAGAGGGCTGAGTGATACTAGCAATAACAGCATTGTAAGTGGGGGACAGTTGAACCCGGAGGCCTCCACCTCTGTTTAATGATGGACGGTTTCTTTTCACAAAGATGGCCTCCTTTACTCCTCTCTCAAACCATTGTTCCTCTCTATCAAGGATGTGAACATCTTCATCCCTGAAAGAGTGACCGCTGGCCTGGAGATGAGTGTAGACCGCAGAGTCCTGACCTGATGATGTTGATCTTCTGTGCTGGGCCATCCTTTTGGCCAGTGGCTGTTTAGTTTCCCCGATGTAAGACTGATCACAGCCCTCCTGACACTGAACAGCATACACAACATTACTCTGTTTGTGCCGGGGGACTGGATCTTTGGGATGAACCAGTCTTTGTCGTAATGTATTTTGGGGTTTAAAAGCCACCGGGACGTTGTGTTTAGAAAATAAACGTCTCAATGTCTCTGAAACTCCCGCAACATACGGAATGACCACTCTTCAATTGTGCCATCAAGGAATGTTGCAAATTTTCAGGCCTACTTTATATTTAAAGGAACCGCCCCTCCTGAAATATCATGTGGATGAGTACGTTTCTACATCTATACTTATCATGTTTTTACTACATAATATCACATTTTTACTACATAATATCACATTTTTACTACATAATTATCACGTTTTTACTACATAATATCACGTTTTTACTACATAATATCACATTTTTACTACATACTATCATGTTATTACTACATACGTATCACGTTATTACTACATAGTATCACGTTATTACTACATAAGCTCAAGAATATTTTTTTTCATGCATGACTGCAATACGCTTCCGTAATTTTCAGTATCATTAACCATAAGGTTAATTTTTTTTCTGGTAAACTGCGTTTGAATTTTAGTGATTTTGTTAAAGAAGTGAAGCAGCGTCAGGAGAAACGCACGCTGCTCCATCATGTAACCTACCGTAGTTGGCTCTGCTGCAGCAGCACCCTGCGTGCAGAGAGGTCACCCTGTGGCTCCAACTCACTGCAGCCTGCAGAGCTCCAGCAAACTGCTAATTCTTCAGTGTGCACGGCCCGGCAGAGGCTCTCGTCGTCAGCCACATGAACATCAACAGGAGCTGGTTCCCTTCATAACTGGGACAAAGGATGCTCAGAATGTTTAATTGGATGCAAATGAAAACAAATGTTATGGATATAAATCTTACAATGTGAATTCTGAGCACTAACAGATTGTACAAGATCTGTACAATCTATTTTGATATTAACTACTTGCAGTCAACTCTGCCTGTCTGTTAGCAAAATATCCCACGAGCCACATGATGGATTGCAATGAAACTTCCAGGAAGTAATCAACAGAGGTACACGTACAAGTGATTAACTTTTGGAGTTAACTGAATTCAAGATGGCCACCACAGCCAGTTGAACTTAAAAAAACACTATAATAGCAATAACTCTGTTTATTTTTTAGATATTGGCTTTAAATTTGGTGTGTTTGCAACTGAGAGTCATTCACGACATGTAAATCAAGTGCTACTCACTTCCCTTAAAACTTTAGCATTAACTGTTAACGCCATTATATCTGTTAGCAAAATATCTCAAAAACCAGTGGGAGGATATTAATGAAACTTTCAGAATGTAATGATTGGATGTGCATTTACAGCTGATGAACTGGTGGGTTATTTCAATATGAAATAGCTGCTTCAGCTAATCAATATTAGCCAACACAAAAATTTATAAATCAGTCAATTTTATGAACACCAAGCTAAAACTTGATGTGGTAGTAGCCGAAAGTTGTTCACAATGCATATTATGTGTCACATTTTACAAGTTCATATAGTTTCTTTATTTTCAAGGTTTGACCTGAACTGTTTCTCAACATATCTCGACAGCTTTAATGGTGGTGGGTTATATATACTGTACACTCATTAAATAAATGGTCTTTTTAAAAAATATATTAATCAATAATTGTTAATCATGATCAACAAAACAAAACACTTTTCATGTAAGGAAAGGAAAGCATCCCAGCGCTGCAGTCTCTTGTGATTCTCAGCGGTGCGGCTCTAAACTGGATCCCAGCAAGTCTGCAGGATAAAAACACGTACAGGTGGTCCCCGACTTACGACGGAGTTCCGTTCCTATGCCCGTTCGTAACACGAAAATCGTCGTAAGTCGAAATACACACTGGCCGCCCAATATACACGTAGGTAGTCCCCGACTTACGAGCGAGTTCCGTTCCTGCGAGTTGCTCATAACACGAAAATTTGTAAGTTGGAACTAGGGGTTGAACGAGTACATAATTTTTAACCTCGACATTAACATAAAAAAACTCGAACGACGCTCGAGTAGCCGATGACGTCACAGTGTCTTATGATGCAAAATAAATAAATAAATATAAATGCATAAAAAACGTCTTTACAAAAAGAAAAAAAAGACCAACAAAACATTGGGAGCATTTATTATGCTCCTATCATTTATCATACTGCAGATAAGTCACAGGAAAAACAAAACTATTACTTATTATTATTAATATTAAAAGTGAAAGTAACTTAAGGCGCTGAACCGAAACTTAAAAAACAAATGGGGCCACAGCCACACCGTACCACGCCTGTAGTGCTGTGCAATTTAGGTTTACTTTTAGAGATTGTGTTTATAGGTTTTTAATAGCTAGAGAGATTAATATTTGCTGCTTTTTTGTTTGTGAAACGAGAGAAAGGACGCCGTTTCGGCCGTGTTATATATGTGACCTGCAATGCAACACTGCCCCCTGCTGTCACAAACTACTACGGCGGTCAGAGCAAAGAAAATCTACAGGATGATTCAATGAGTAGCGCAATTTATAAAATTATAAACTGTTTTACCTTTTTGACAAGACGGCGTGCTCCATTAACATCCGTGCGCACACAGGAATCCATTTTGTAGCGTCTACTAAAAGCTGAAGCTGCCTCGCGCGCTGTGAAATGTGACGTACTACGGGTACCCGAGGTGGACAAAAAAGCCTCGATAGAAGTCAAAGCACTCGATCTGTCGAAAACTCGGGTACTCTGTTAATGCACTAGTTGGAACACGAAGCACGTGTTCTCGTAAGTCCGGATTTTCGCTCGTAAGTTGGAACATTTATGCTAGCGCTACTACGAACACTCGTTTTTCATCAAAAACGTTCATATTAGTTCATAAACATGGTCGGAAACGTGTTTCCAAACGGTTAGCTAACACACTTTCATCTAAAAACACAAAAAAGTGCTGTATTTTTTACAAATTTACTTCTCTTTCGCCAGCTCGTAAGTCCGGGACCTCGTATGTAAGAGCGCTCGTAAGTCGGGTCGGGGACTACCTGTACATGTATGGTACTGTACAGTTACCAAGCACTTCGCCTATCCTAACACAGTACCCTACATAATTATCAAAAAACACATACAGTACATTTGGAGCCGTAATGAAGGAAAAAAATAGTTAATTTCTTACTGGGAGCTGGTCAATTCTTCCTCCGTCTGTTAGCATGTTAGCTCGTGCACCTCCGAGCTCCTGCAGCTTCACACGGTCCACAGCGTTTACAGCAACGTCTGTTAGCATATTAGCTCATTGCTCAGCTGTATCCTCGGCCTCATAAACCTCCTCTCCAAAAAATAAGTTCTCTATATTTCCACACGCGGTCCAGAGTTAGCATATTAGCCCCTCCTGACCTCCTCTGCTCCAGTCTCTCCTGTAAGTTTCCAGCACGTCAAGCTCCCCCCTCCCTCCCTCCTGTGAGTTTCGTTTCAGTATTTTCTGGTGTAAAGGCGCATAAACCACGTAACTCAGACAATGCTTTTCAATGGGAGGGCGTTCGTAACTGCGAAACGTCGTAACTCGAGACCGTCGTAACCCGGTGACTACCTGTTTTTACAGCAGCTAGCAAACCAGTTAAGATAAAACGCAGCACCAGAACAAGATTCAGATTCAGTTTGATTAGATAAAACTTTATTGATCCATGGGAAGATTTCAGGGAAATAAAGTAGGATAGGGTTTACCATCCTTTACACAAATGTATCATAAGATAATATGTATTTGTCATCTTCATAAAGGATGTGTCTGAGACCTTCCAGGTGCAGTCCAACATTTTACTGGCGATGAACACTTTAGTTCAATCGCCCCATTAGCAGAGTTATGGCGGGCTTCATTTGCCAGAAACAGATGAAATGCATCAAGGTCTTTAATCCTCTTGAGAGGGTGGCGGGCGGCGTTCTCCAAATTGAACAGGTGCTCCTGGAAGAGATATCATTTTTCCTGGATCACTCTCTGCGCTGGCACTTATGCTGATTGTCTCAGCTCGCTCATAAATCTTTGCGTGGGCTTCAGGAAACTGCCGGGCCCTGTGTCCAATCAATTCACGTGCACTGGGATGTGACTGGGGACACGGAAACGGACCAGTGGGGACGTGAGGTCTGGAGGCCGACACAGAGCTTCTTCTTCTAAAATGTTTGTGTTAAACAAAACAGACAACGCCATGTCCAGTGTCTTCAGATTTATTTTTTATTTTTTTTATCATCCAGTTTAAACACAACGAGCAGAAACAGGAGCAGTCCTGTGGGGGTTCATCAACTCCCCACTTCAAAGAGCCTTCTGATTTAGATTGATTGCTTGCTCAAGCCAACAGGCTTTTATTTTGTTGGTGACTCTCCTTTGTAGCCAGAATTACTTTGTACCATCTTTAATGTTACAGGGAGCCGGAGTGTTTAAAATACTGAGAGCAGCTGAAAGGATGTGTATCCTGGAATATCTTACAAAAAGATCTGAAGATCTCGACCGACTTCTCTAAATGGCTTTAATAATCTGCTGGAATCCTGGCAAAAACCAATGCAGATATGTTCCTGTTTTAGATTTTCTACATCTGCCTTATAATCTGTCCGTTTGGCTACTTTGATAACTTTGTTATAACTTGTTAAAAAAAAAAATCTGTATTTCTCTCTTATGATTGTCTATTGTTGATTGTTCAAGGAAAATCTACTGTTGCTGTTGTCATCATTCTTTGTCTGTAGACAGGTCTCTCTTGCAAATGAGTCCTCGAGGCTCAATGGGATTAACCTGCCTAAATAAAGGTTGAACTGAATGAATCCTAAAACACTGCTGACAATCCAACACATTAAATATATGTACCATATTTCCAGTCTATAAGTCGCACCTTTTTGCCTAATTTGCATGTCCTGCGACTAATAGAGAGGTGAGATTTGTTTATGGATTTTCCCACATATTTTTAGACCAATTTTTGGCTCAGATATGACCGTTTTTCATTTTGGCAAAAAATGGTGCAGTACCACTTTCGGCCGCTAGGGTACACCGACCGTTCCCACCTCATGTGTCCGAAGGCAGCCTCCTCTGGTCGGACTGACTCTGTCGCAGCCCGGCCTCCTGCTCTGGAGGACTGAACTCCTGTTAGCTCATTGTTTGTTAGCAAAAACAGTTAAGGCCCCGGTATAGCTCTGCGTAAGGCAGTACGCCGCTGTACGACGTACGCACGCAGAGGCACAAGCGTAGCCCCGCAGGGCACGAACGCGCAAAGCTCAAATTTTACGACCGCGTACGCGAGGCGCGTTGTCTCACAATAAACTGCCCGGCGCCGGACTGTTTTGTATGAGACACAAATGTATTAAATTCCCCTTCTTCATCCCTGATCTGGACTTTTCTTTTGTTTTTTTGCCAAAAGTCAAGTGATCGCTTCCTCCTCCGTTGACTCCATGACTGAAATGATGAGAAATGAATGAATTTGTCACGAGCGAATTAAACTCGGGTCCTACGTGGCTGCGCGAGGTTCTACAGATTTCCTGGTGGGCTGTGGGCTGCAGGACCAGCGCTCCCTGTTTTTATTTTTTAGAACTTTTTATTAACATATAAAGTTTAGAACACCGCAGCGGCTGCAGCCAGCCAGCTCGTGCCTTTTTTTCCCCCACCCGACCTGTCAATCAATTCAGTAGGCGTGTCAGCAAATGACCAATCAGCGACCTCAGTTTGTCCCGTAGGTAAACGCTCTGCGCGCAGCTGCTCAAATTACGACAAGAATTTGGAGCGAAAACGCGAGCATTTAACGCGAGAACGAACGTAGAGCTGTGCTTGTGAATGCGTGCGCACAGAACGCGCGTGTAGAGCGGCATACAGGCCATACGCAGAGCTATATCGGGGCCTTTACTATTTATCTAAATAACTCATGGACTACAGGACAGATTTTCTTTAAACTTACAGAAAGTAATTACTGTGTGGCCATTTACAAACTGTTAGCTGTTGGAATTGTTTGAGATAAAATTCAATCTTTTAGCTTCGTAAATATGCAGCTGTTAGCTCGTTGTTTTTCACAACATGGACATTTACAAACTGTTACCTGTATGAAACATTTGAGCTAAAATTCGATTTATTTATAATTTATTTTTGCAGCGCACGCGACGGTTTGGAAGACGTCAAAGCAAAACAATTTAAATCCAGCAGATTTGACAATTGCGTTCATTTATTAAGGAACGGTTAAGCTCAGTCACATCTTTGCTATAATTTTCAGCAAACAAATACTTGTTTTTACCGTTTTAATCTTGTTAAAAGTCCTTCCGTGCATGCTCCTGTGGCCGCCATTTTCAGCAGGGCAAAAGACGCGCTGACGCGTCGCGTAGCGGTGACGCATAATAGATGTGACTTAAACAAAGGTGCGACATGTTTATGGATTTTTCCAATTTATTGCCAATAATTGGACAATGCGACTTATAGAAAGGTGAGACTTATCAGGCGGAAAATATGGTACTCCGTGTGTGCTCAATTGTGCACAAACAATATTTTAGTTTAAATTTGGTAGATGTTAGATAGCTGTGATGGCCATCTTGAATTATGGCTGACTCCAAATGTTAAAGAGTTGCAGATGATTATTTCCTGGAAGTTTAATTAAAATCCATCCAGTGGTTTAGGAGATATTTTGCTAACAGACAAACATTGTCGACTCAAACAGTGTCCAAGTTTGAATTAAACATCCTGAGCAACAATGGGTATGTCTCTCAGCCCCAACCACATCAACTTTCGGCTAAGGTCTGTGGCGGCCATTTTGAATCGGATTTACTCCATGACGTCATCACTTGTAGATATCAAATGATGAAAATGATGTAAAAGAAGTGAAGTCAATGTTTATATTTAAGAAAAAGATTAAAACTATTTTGTTGAAAAGATACATATAAGTTAATTAATATCAAATGAACTCTAAAAGGTAACTTTTGATTAGTTTTGTATTTTTGCTGTATTATGTATAGATGATTACAGTATTGTTTGAATTGATAGATTTTGTTTAAGAAGGAGCAGATAAGAAAATAATTTTTCTCTTCTTCTTCTTCCTTTCATTTTATGTTTTTTATTTATTTATTGTCTTTGTGTTTTATAATTGAAATGAATAAATTACATAAATTAAATCAATAAGTAAAATAAAATCCAACAATTGCTCCCTGGAAACTTCATTAAAATCCATTCAGCTGTTTGTGAGATATTTTGCTAAAAGCACAACCTCACCGCTTTGCGTTTGGCAGCGGGGGATAGTGTAACACCCGCCCGCTCACTCAGGTTGGAGTCACGCACTGTGCACAACCCGCACGCGCTCTGTTGATCCACGTAACCAGAGTTGAACTGTACGGAAGAACATTGCATTCACCAAATTAAAAAAAAAAGTTTACTCATGATCTCATAATTATGATATTGATTATTAAAATTATGAGATAGTATCTCATAATTAGCGGGTGATAGTGGCAGGTGGGGCGGGTGATAGTGGCAGCGGGTGGCAGCGGGTGATAGTGTAACACCCGCCCGCTCACTCAGGTTGGAGTCACGCACTGTGCATAATGCACTGTGCACTGTCATAATTATGACATCTTATCTCATAATTATGAGATAGTATCTCATAATTATGAGATAAGATGTCATAATTATGAGATAGTATCTCATAATTATGAGATACAATCTCATAATTATGAGATAAGATGTCATAATTATGAGATAGTATCTCATAATTATGAGATAGATGTCATAATTATTGCTAAAAGCACAACCTCACCGCTTTGCGTTTGGCAGCGGGTGATAGTGTAACACCCGCCCGCTCACTCAGGTTGGAGTCACGCACTGTGCATAATGCACTGTCATAATTATGATATCTTATCTCATAATTATGACATCTTATAAGATGTCATAATTATGAGATAAGATCTCATAATTATGAGATAAGATGTCATAATTATGAGATACGATCTCATGAGATAATATCTCATAACTATGAGATACTATCTCATGAGATATCTCATAATTATGAGATAGTATCTCATAATTATGATAATTATGAGATAGTATCTCATAATTATGAGATAAGATGTCATAATTATGAGATAGTATCTCATAATTATGATAATTATGAGATACAATCTCATAATTATGAGATAAGATGTCATAATTATGAGATAGTATCTCATAATTATGAGATAAGATGTCATAATTATTGCTAAAAGCACAACCTCACCGCTTTGCGTTTGGCAGCGGGTGATAGTATCTCATAATTATGAGATAAGATGTCATAATTATGAGATAGTATCTCATAATTATGATAATGAGATACAATCTCATAATTATGAGATAGTATCTCATAATTATGAGATAAGATGTCATAATTATGATATCTTATCTCATAATTATGAGATAAGAAGTCATAATTATGAGATACGATCTCATGAGATAAGATCTCATAATTATGAGATAAGATGTCATAATGATGAGATACGATCTCATGAGATAATATCTCATAATTATGAGATAATATCTCATGAGATATCTCATAATTATGAGATAGTATATAATAATTATGATAATTGTATGATATTGTAAATGAGTCCCAGTGACTCAACGAGGCTAGCCTGTATAAATAAAGGTTTAAAGACCGTGTAAAGTGAAATTAAATTTGTGTTTTTATTTTGTCACACGGCATAAATATGTGTTATTAATCACCCATATAAATCTGACTGATTAAAAACATTGATTTCCTTATAAAATTAAGTCTCAAAAATCATGAAAAAACATGATTTTGACTTGCTCTAGAACGCTGGGGGCGTGTCGCACGTGGGCGTGATTTCAGCGCAGTACTGCGCCATGTCCAGCCCCCTTCAGAGCTGAGCTGTGTGGGGAGGCATACGGGGGAAGCAGAGATCACCTGCTCTGTTTTTATCTGAGTTCTGGCTTCCAGCAGCTCCTTTTTCCAAGAGTTACGCTGTTTTTAGTGCACTAACAACTCTGGTTATGTTTTTAAAGTTGAGGACACATAACTCCGCTGTTATAATCAGCGCTATTTTAGAAGATGAGCGGACTCGCGGTCCGAACCGGTCACATCGCATGCGGGGTCTGATCGCCACACACACACACACACACACACACACACACACACGCGGACTCGCGGTCCGAACCGGTCACATCGCATGCGGGGTCTGATCGCCACACACACACGCGCGCGCGCGCGACCCGGTCACATCGCATGCGGGGTCTGATCGCCACACACACACGCGCGCGCGCGCGCGACCCGGTCACATGCATGCGGGGTCTGATCGCCACACACACGCGCGCGCGGGGGGGGGGGGCGGAGGTGCAGGTGGCATGTGGTCGCTCCAGCAGCACGCCAGTACTGGAGGGAGACGGTCGGTAGCGAGTGAACGGCTCCACCGAAGAACGCATTTATAACGGCTGGAGCTGCAGGGGGTGGGGCTTGTGACCGCGTGACGAAACGCGGTCACATTTAAACCACGCCTAAAAAATCCTGAAAGAGAAATGTGTTTATACACAGTTTGATCTATAACTCCAAAATTAATTGAGCTACAATTTTGAGACTTTTTACTCATTTACAAGATTACAATTACGACATTTATAATGTTTATTGAAGAAAATGTTGAAATTCACTTTACACGGTCTTTAATGAATAATAATAATAATAATTATGAGATAGTATCTCATATGAGATAAGATGTCATAATAATTATGAGATGCTATCTCATATTTATGAGATAAGATGCCATAATTATGAGATAGTATCTCATAATTATGAGATAGAATCTCATAATTATGAGATACTATCTCATGAGATAATATCTCATAATTATGAGATCCGATCTCATTATTATGAGATCATGAGTCTTTTTTTATTATTTGGTGAATGCAATGCTCTTCCGTAGCACCGTGCCAGCAGCTCGCACCATGATAACATTGAAAACCTCCAGACTGCACGGCTGCTTCAGGAGCTCCTCCCACCTCCTCCCTGCTCTCCCCCCGCCTCCACCTCCACCTCCTGCTGCTGCTGCTGCTGCAGAGGAGTAGTCCAGCAGCAGCTCCGCTCCAGCAGCAGCCAGCACCCTGCGGAGCCCTGAGTGGTGACAGTGGGACCACAGCACCCACCCTGCTGTCATCCCACGTGCCACCTTGTGTTCCTGGAAGGCTTTTTGTGTGTTTGTAGAGAAGGACCGAGCAGCAGGTAAGCAGCAGAGGAGAACCGTGTCCTGCTTTATATTCTCTTCCATGGCATCTATTGATCCTCTCATGTGGCCTGCGCTGCATTCCTGAATGTGACTGTTTACGTCATATACAACAATATGAGAAATGATGCGCTGAAGGGCATTTACCAAAAACAGTGACGTAAAGGAAGAGGCACGTAGACGGAGAGACTCGAACCCGGAACACGTGGGGCGTGGATGGACGTGTGTGTGCAGATACTTGCAAGATGTATAGAAACAAAACAGCGCTGGAGTTTTGAGAAAAGTTTCAGCGAAACCACCCACCACCACCCGGACTGGACTTCTCCTCCCTGAGGGAATTCATCCCATTAATAATTCTCTATTATGACGTCTTCCAAAAAAGCAATGCAGTCACTGGCACTGTCAGGTGATGCTTGACAACTGCGTGCACGATTGTGTTATGTCTGCTCAAAAGGGTGGGGGGTGGCATTGGTCTGGTATTTGTGGACTTTGCAGCTGCAGACATGGTCAAGACCTCCATTGCATTTGTTGGTCACCATAATCTGTGGACCATTTAAACCAGTGCCAAGTTGGCGGGTCCTGAAATGATCTTGCAGTTAATTATTTCTGTTGTCATGCTCTATTTACTCTTTTTTTTTTAAAGCAAAGTGCATACGGTAGTTCAATCAAGAATATTTAGGGTCGCAAGTCATTGCCATTTTTATTTTGGGGGTCTGAGTCACTGAAGTAAATTTTAATCTGCACACTGCAACCTGTTTTTCAAGGGTAAGAATGTAGAAGACGAGCTTTAAAACAACGTAATGTGTAGAATCCTCCAGATTTTAGGACGGTTGCTTATGTACACAGGTCAAGGCGACATGAGATTATACCGTCTGCCTCAAGTGGCTGAAAATTGCAAATTCCACATTCACCCTCAAAAACCTTAAACTTCTAGCATGCTGTTGAGGTATTCTTTACAGCCTTCTCGGTCAGGGCTTATTGTGTGGCTGAACATTTGTTTGTTCATCCCTATGTGCTGTTTTACAAGAGGAAGTGAGAAATATTGGACCTTGAGCTTGAGGAGGTGTGGGGAATGTAGACGAGGGGTTCTATCTCTGATTGGACCGAACAAGAGCTGGCGAACTGCTCCAAGTGTCTCCGTCCTGCGCAGACGACACGAAAGCTGCTGGAAGACACGTCTTGCGGTCAGTTGGTGGTCATCTGTGTCGGCAGTGCCCCGATTCTGAGTGTGTCTCTGGTCTGGTATCTTGTCGTATGACTCGTGCGGAGCAGTGTAAGATGTTGGGCAAGCCTCTGCTTCCTCTGTCGTCGCAGGGACAAGTTAAACAAACAGTGAGGTAGTGGGTGCTTTCCTGTTACAATGAGTCAGCCAGAACAAAGAAATCTTTAGCAACAGAGGAACTCCTATGCCTTCTGTAGGACTGGTACCGTATTCGCCGTTGTAAAATACGCACCGGTGTTTAATACGCTTTGTCCAATTATTAACAATGAACAAGAAAAAAACGTAAATAATACACTTCGGTGTTTAATACGCGTCATCGCCACGCGACGTGTCAGCACCTCATTTGCCCTAATTAAGATGGCGGCGACAGAAGCAAGCGAGTACGAAGAACTTCACAAGGAAACACGGTAAAAACAATTATTTCTTTGCGAGAAAAAATATATTTCTTAGCTGACTTTATAGAAGACGTGCTCCTGAGCTTAACGAAATGTTCAAATCAGCTGGATTTAAAAAAAAAAAAGTTTGCCGAATTTTAGGCAGGCGGTTCGGACCGGACGCTTTGTTTCTTTAAATTTAGCTAAATAAACGCTTAAAAAATATATTTCTTACCTGACTTTATAGCAGACAGTCCCCTGAGCTCAACCAAATGTGAAATCAGCTGGATTTAAAAATCCGCGGTGTGGTTTATGAGTTACGGTATCTTGCTAACAGCTACATCCAGAGCAGGGAGCGGGCAGCGACAGAGTCAGTCCGACCAGAGGAGGCTTTTTTCGGACACATGAGCTAGAAACGTCTGGAAGTGGCCCTCTTCCTCTTCGCTCTCTGAGTCCTCTGCTGCTGCCCATAGCGCCCATAGCGGCCGAAACTGGTACTGCACCATTTTTGCCCAAAATGTAAAACGGCGAATCAGAGCGAAAAATGGGTCTAAAAATATGGGGAAAAAATCCATAATTAATACGCTTCAGTGTTTAATACGCAGGACATTCAAATGAGCAAAAAAGCTGCGTATTATACACCGGTTTCTACGGTAAATAGCAAAGTTGATCACTGAATTGTCAAGAGTCTGAGCATTTGTTAATGTCTTGCTTTCATCCTGTAAATAGTAATTGCGTTTGTCTTAGTGTGCTATGAAGTGCAATTGCATGATACCTTATCTTCCAGGACAGCGTTTGTCTAAACTCTTTCCATCTCCAGTTTCCACTGGATATTGAGTGAAAGAATTGTGCTAATGCTGGTGTGAGTCACTGCGGCACCTTGTTGAGAAGCAATTAATGTCATGTAAAGACCATTAAAAGACACCACTGGTTGCAAGACGACAAACAACCTGCCTGAAACAGTGTTTCTCGTCTCCCTGCCAGTCCAGTTAAACAGGGCGTGACGAGTCCAAGGAAGGTGCCTGTGGCTCAGTTTTGTTTGTGAGGGTGGGAGGGCGCATGGGGAGTGGGAGAGCCGGGTGTGTTTGTGCGGAGAAGGGTGGGGGAGGGAGGTTGTCTTGGGTGCGAGATTCATCCTGGTGCAACTTGCGCCTTTAGACATTCCTCACATTCCGACCTCCGGGATGTTTGAGGCTCTTTCGTCTTCTTCTGGCTTGTCGAGGGGCTAATGACGACTCTTCGGAGGGCTTTTATGTTGCAGGGCTCACTCCGACGAGCCTTTTGGTTGAACAGAGGCCACATGGCCTCTAATTTAAGAGGCTATGGGAACATGTAGCACGGCACATATTTGGTCTTCTTGGGTTACATTCATGGATGACCCTTACGTCCTCATCTCAAGACCTTCAATGAGCTTGGAAAACGCTTCTCTAAAAATTATTACTTATAAAGGTTGTTGCACTTGTAACTGGTTCTTCAAAGTTTTGGGGTTAAATTTAGGCCAACTTCTCAACATACTGTATTGAGAATGATGCAGAATATTTGCAATACATCCAATACCTAAGTAGTAAATTGGATTTCCACATCCCTTGTAGTCATAACATGACTTTCAAATTGTTTCATCCTTCAAATAATTAGCGCTAAACAGTTACCGTAATTGCTTTCTTATTTAGGCCTGAGCACCAAAGACAGTGTGAAGATATAGTGAAAATCTAGTGTTTATTATAAATTACTGTTTTTATAGTGTACAACCCATTTTATATGATCACCAAGGCACGTATCTATAGTTCAAAATGGGGATTTTACCTCGATTTTGGATGGAACCCTTTTTTCCACATGCTTTTATGACCTTAATGGCCTACACCTATTTTGCACATTTACAACAAAATAATGCTGTACATGTATGTCATTGTCTGTAAAAAGCTAGATAATGTTATGACATATCAGAACAAAAAAAAACATGACATTTCTGTTAACATAAAATAAATCCGACACAACTGATGGTGTGATGAACCTTCTGAAAGAATGTCTTATATCATAGTGTAATATTTTAACCACTAACTCTTGTAACTTTGAATTAATGGCCAGGGGAACACTTGACACATAGTGGTAGGGGTTTATTAAAACATTGATTCATGTCTTTTAACAATGTACCTCTTTTTCCTCTTTCAATGTTCTTGTGAGCCAGCCATGAGAGCTCTTCCTCCATCTGACGGATACTTTCACTGCCTCCTCTGACCAAACTACATCTTAGCAAACCAAAGATGTCAGCGTGCAGTGACTTTGCAGAACACGTGTGGAAACCTGGCTCTTGCAAGAACTGCTTCCACCCACTAAGCGCGCACAACACAGTAGGCGTCTTGGATGGTAGTGTGCCAGCAGCTTGTTTGAAGAACAACCTGAGAGGCGATGAAGAAGTTGGACTGACTGCACTTTCGTCTTACAGCAAGCCAACCATCGCTGTCAAGCCCACTATGATGAGCCTTGACATCAGTGAGCCAAAAGACATAAACATGAACATAGAGCAGGTGAGTCTCCAACGTGTTCATTTTCTTTACTGAACCTTGTGTCGTGATATGTTTTTATATGAATTGTTTTTATTTGCAGCAGGACAATACAAAGAGCCCAGCTGAGCGGATGGGCTTGAAGAAGCTTCTAAACATGTCTCCACTTTACAATGATAATAATGGCTGCAACAAGGCCCATAGAAATACTGTACTTCAAAGTCCTGAAGCCAAGATTGACTACAACAACTGCCTTTCATTGTCCCCCAGTATTCTGCCCAAAGACTCCATGATCATCAGCAATATTTTAGTCAGCCAGGAGGAAGGTAAAGGTTCCCAGAATTTAAAGAAAAATGCTAATGAGGACTCCTGCTGGCAGCATAAGAATATGGTTGCTAATAGGAACAATGGCACCCATAATGGAAGTGGTGTGAAAAACTTTAAGGAGTCTTGTGAGGCAGCTGAAGACGTTCCTTTGTCAGTGGATACTGTCCCTTCCGATCGTGCCACAATTCATTGCAATGGTTTAAGTAGTAGTCCTGTTAAAACAACAGCATCCAGCTCTTCTGTTTCCCACATGTCAACATCAAGTGTGGATATTACTAGCCTGTTTAGCCCAGTATCCCTGAACTCTTTTCCGGTCCTGTCTAAAGAGAGCAGCCTATCGGATTCTCCTTCTTATTGTGGCAGTGCAGGTTCTCTTCCTGGGCCTGATGAGTCAGTGGGTAGACCTGAACTGCTACAGAGTCCCCAAAGCCCAATAACTATGGGTAGCCTGGAGTCCACTTCCTTCCCTCCCATTGTACGAGCAAACTCTGAGCCAATATATGCGGAGAGCACCAAGAAAAAGTCTAAACCGGGGAATGTACCACGAACCCATCCAGTGTCCCCAAACCAGACCAAGCAGTCACAGTGCTCTGAGTTTGAACCATCTGGGGAGAGTCAGCGTGCCACCATCACTGTAATGGCTGCTCACACAGAGGAGAACAACAGAACTTTCTACCTGTGCAGTCCAGATTCTGGTGTCAGCACCCAGTGCAACTTTAGTCCCACAGCATGCAAAAATCCCAGTAGCCCAGCGTTTCGTTGGCCCAGCCTCAACCATAGTGCACCCTGTCTAAGCAAAGAAGCTTCACTACCCACCAACATGTACCCTAAGCCACAGTCTAGTCCGCCTATTCCTCCAAAGAGAAGCTCTCGTTCCCTCAAACTGGGCACCTCCAGCCTCTCGCCATCTCTGTCTTCTCCAGTCCCTCTTCCAGAATTTCCAAAACTAGGTGCATCTCACCTCGCAACATCCATGTCATCTCCTGTCCCACTCCCCGAACTCCCTGTGTTTTTCCTCGTCTCATCGAGAGAAGGCCAATTCAGTGTTCCCACAGACAACACAAGTGCATCATCTGAGCACTTCCACAAGCCCCTCCACCACAGCTCCAGCTGGAACTGTTGCATTGAGGAGGAGGAGGAGGAGGAGGAAGAAAAAGAGCGGAAAGGGATCGAGAAGAAGAAACTAGCTGCCAGCCCAGGGACAACCTCCATTGTGACAGGCCTGGTCAATGGTGCTGCTGTCTGGAAGGAGGCCAGTGACAGTAATGCCCACAGAAGCCCCCCTCTGATGACACAGCCAGGCACAGCCCCCCCAGCTGGCTCCAACAATGGTGCCTGTCAGCGGGAAACTAAGGGCACCGGCGCAAAGGCGGAGGGCAAGCATAACGGGAGCATGCTGGCCAAGCAATCGTTGCATGGTGGCTCATCAAAGATGCTCGAAGCAGGGAAAGGGGCTGCCAAAAATGACCTCAATCCACCACCTCCCCCACCTAAGAAACTGCACAGGTAGGAACAAAAAGCTGTTTTTACTTTTTCAATTAACCTATCAAACAACAGACTGACGAAGCCTCTCAATGGTAGACATTGATAAGTTCTTCAAAAACCAATGATTATTTTTAAGAAATAGTTGACGCGAGTTAATCACGGTAATAGTTGAAAACATAAGCAACAGGAAAGTCGAAGCTAGCACAGGCCAGCTAAGGCTGCACCACTGCCTAGAACTAAATAATACACAGAAGCTGTTTTCAGGTTAACCTAGTAAACTATAATGTATGCTACCCTGATGCATGCTCAATAATCCAGGTAGAAAAATCTAAAAAAGCTAAGTCTGGTCCTCTGGACATTCAAATGAATGTCCAGAATGTCCAGAGAATGTCCTTTGAATGTCCAGAGGACCAGACTTAGCTTTTTTAGATATAATGTACATGTATGCTGTTTTTCCTTTAATTTAGAGCAGCTAAAAATAACCACAGATTCAAATTTCTATTTTGTTTAAATGCACTTATAGATTTTATTTTATCTCAAACCGCAGTGTAAATACTCTTTATGCATAATAAGGGCAAACACAGCAAATCCACTAGACACCTTAACAGAGGGGGGTCTAAATGATTGTTTACAGTCAGGCAGTAGTGTTATAGCAAGTCGTATGGATGTTTAAACACGCTTGGGTTTTGCTGTCCTGTCTGACAGTGTATAAAATAGTGCCGCTGTAATCTATAGTACGCTGGCTGTGACTGCATTTTCATGCGCTTTACTGCAGCTATGTCCCTGTGAATCTCGCAGTGCCTTCTCCTTTCATAGCATCACTTTTCAGCCTTGAATCAGCCTCCATTCTAACGCCTTGTGATCATTCAGCCTGCTCAATGCAGGCCTTGTTCTGTTTGTGCTGACATTGGGACTTCCTCAGTTTTAGTTAATGCTCAGATAATCCACCTCTGTGTCACGTTTCTGTGAAGTGTTTTGGCGCTTGTGCAATAGCAGTAATTATTTGTATTTTTTTTTACCTTTATCTTTTTAAGTTGTAATTCTCAAATGAATCAGTAATGTGTTCACATGCTTCTATGAGGAAGATATTTACAGTGTTTACACAAATGCAAATCCTTGAAGTACATTCTTTTTTGCTAACCCTTATTTTTCATTATGTGTGTTTAATTTTGCTTTAAACTGAGCACTTTGAGGCTAAGAATACACCCTGCTAGTTAGAAGCAGAAAACAGGAAGTGTTCCTGTGTTGCAGTTAGTAGCGCATCAAACGACCCCCCCCCATTAAAATAAACCTATTTTTGTCTGGGACATTAAAAGTGAGGTGTAACACTTTGTGTCTTCCTTTTGTTGAGCTAGACTCAACAAAAGCCAGTTTGGACAACGTCCTACTGCCAAAAAATGCAGATTACTGATCAGATCTTAAGGGCCCTTGTGTTTGTGGTAATTCTAGCAGAGACCCATCTCCTGTTATGGCATAGCCAACATTCTGCGCTGATAAAAATACCTTGCTGAGACACTTGTACAAACCCTCTTTTAGCCAGCCAGTAACAGTTTTGGTTTTCAAAATTTCAGCCAGTTTGTTCCTGGAGTGGACACTTGTGCTGCACTCGAGACAAAATACTGCAGAGAATGGAAATCTCTCCTGCAAAGCTGTTATATTGTTTATTTTTTTATTGGATCTTATGAGCAGAATTTGAACTCTTATTTGTTTATTGCATTGGAATAATAGTCACTGAAAAAAATAAAAAAGTCTTCCTGTGAGGCAACATTTTGATTCTCTGAATCATTTAAAAGCCAGCTGGTTGGAAAAATCTGCTTCCCGAAGCCTTTGATCAAACTCGCATTTGACACTTTTTTTAAAATTCCGGTTTAAAATGTCAGCTATTGTGCCTCGTCAGGTCACGCTAAAAAGAGGTGTGTGTGTGTACCTCTACATACGTCATAGATAAGTGCGCGATAAAGCTCTTGTCTTGACAAGGAAGGCGTGTCAACCGGCCTTTGACTGCTGCCAAAAGGCGGGGCTTAAGTGAACAGATTGTTGCCCCTGGCGACTCCCAAACGTCCCAGCCTGGCTATCAGTTGCCACCAATAGAAGTAGAATTTTTAGATCAGCCATGCGGACTCGGGTCCAGAAAGTTTGGCTTGGGTTTCAGTTGCTTTCCGCTCTGTAAACTTGTGTTCCAAGACGCCTGCCCCTCCCTCTGCAGAGCCATGCTGATCCCTTTTCTGCTGCACAACAGATAGCATCTTGTCGATGCCGGGCAGACTCAAAGGTTGCTCTAAAGTTTCACGACTTGACTGCTAAAATATTAGAAACGAGTAGTTTAGTTCCGCTCACCTAATGGAGGCCGTTGCATTTCTTGCTGAGGCACTTTAAATATACTCATGACTCGTGTGGAACCAGGGTTGTGTTACTACACATGACAGGGCTTTAGAAAGCCAGCAGTCTAATCCAGGGGGCTTTTTGTGTGCCCACCGGCCCGAAAAGGACCTCTGCAGCATGAGGTAAGCACCTGATGGCTACGTTTTACCGACTATGTGTCTTAGTCAGGCATGGGAATTGATAAGTACTCGTGATAGCAAATTAAACTTCTGGCTAAACCATTTTTTATTTTAAGGCAAGCACTGAGCCGAAGCGTCTGCACTTCCACTTTCTTTTCTAAAACCATGGCAACTTAAATAAAGCTGTGGCTTTCTATGTGCTGAACCCTTTTTTTGTTGTTCTTTTACAACCTGCCTTCTCTGCCTTTTCTCATTTAAGCATATTCTAATTAAATGAGTGTGAAGTTTAAGAGCATGAGGACTCAGAAAGATTTTTTTCCCTCTTGGTTAGGCCCAGCTAAATTAAATTTGCAGAAAGCTTTTTTTTGCATTTAAATGAAAGCGAGCTGCAGGGAAGAAAGAGATGGCTGACTGAAGGGAAGATAACAAGACAGAACTGGAGCCGTTAATGTAAGATAACAAGGATTTGTGTCAAACATTAATGGATCTTTGGCTTATATGGCTGCATAGCCATGGCAACTATCCTACAGTCAGGGTAAAGTAGCAATTGTGTCTTTTTTTCCTCTGCACAATATTGTTGCACAACAAGGACAATAAACTAATCCAACAGTGCAGATGCTATAAACTCTACTTTTGTGCGTCTTGTGAAGGAATGTGTAGAATGGACGTCTTATCCAGTGCGATTGCATCATTCATTCAACCTTTATTTATACAGGTTAATCCCATTGAGCCTCAGGGACTCATTTACAAGAGCAATGTACGGATGAAGTGTAAGAATGTATCAGGGATGCTCTGACCTACATTATCTATGTACGGTAGATTGTAAAGAGGGTGTGTCCTAAGACTGAGCCTTGTGGTACACCATTGCTGAGTGTTAAATAACTGGAGGAAATACCATTATGTTGAACACATTGCCTCCAATCTGAAAGATAGATAGAGAAGCAACCAATGGTGTGATCTGAGAAACCAATTTCTGAGAGCTTATGACCCAAGATGTCATGATCCATTGTCAAAAGCTTTAGACGGGTCTAAGAAAAGTGCAGCACAATAATCCTTAGCATCCAATGCTTCAACAATGTTATTAAAAACCTTCAGTGTTTCTGACTCAAAACTTGAAATTGTGTGCATTTTGAAAGTTTGTTGCCTGGGTGGGTGTTGAAGCAGATTGCATCACATTATTTGAGTGTACATCCACCTACTGTACAATACAGTAAAATCGGAGTCACCTCGTCTTCTAACCAGCTTAGGACGCGAGGTAAAGTTTATTGTTGATATCCAAATAGCCGCTGAGCTTCAGCATTTGTGCACATGAGCTTTTGCACACCCACAAGCTGTGAGGTGAATGCGTCTTGGATTGGTTTTATATATGTACCACAGAGCGTCCCCTCTAAAAAAAGAGTCAGGAAGTGAAAGCAGGTGAACGATCCACCACATCAACAGCAGCAGCTCAGTTTGTGTCTTGTTTCCGCTGCACTTCTGTCTGTGCCCAGTCACATGTAACTCTAGTCAGATTGCTTTTTAAAGCTCAATCCATTCCTGTTGCACTGCGTTGTTAAAACCCGATCAGAAGAGAGTGTGTGTTAACAGATCATGGGTATCGCTGTAACGTTGGTGGCTTTACTTTTTAAATCTGTGGTACTGCCGTGGTCAGGTTGATAAGGATGAATAACTTGCCTGACGAGTTTACCCAAGCCGGTTGTGGTATTTCTTGTCCGCATTGAAGGAGATTGCATCTCCTCAGAGGAAATAGTCAGGATGTTTTGGCTAAGACTAAGCATTCCAAGCATGGGAAAAAGATTTGCTTGATTTATTTTTTATGTGTAACCTTAGAAAACTCATTCATTCATGCACATTTTCCCACAGCTAAGAGAAATGACATCCTATCACTCATGTTTTAGTACAAGTCAGACAGTTGTGTAGAACTCACGCATAAGCTCATAATCCCTGCACTCTTTACCATTCGTCCCATGCAGCGCCACTTCCTCTTCCTTTCTTCACGGCCTTTTTGTCTGCAACACGATAGCAGATCCTTTAGTCAGCGGCCCACAGAGAATACCCTACCCTTCGTCTCCCTCTCTATCTCCTCCTGTTCTGTTTGTTCTCCTGATTTACGGTGGAACTGGAAGTCAGAGGCCAGCAGATAAATTGGTGGAGGAGTCACTCTGAGATGGAAGAGAGAGGCGAGTGATAAAGGGGAGGAACGGGACCTTGCTTGCCCGAGTCATTAGCGTATATAATGAGACGAGTGAATGGCTGTCAGTCAGCCTAATTGGTCACCTGGATGGGAGCTCACGTATGATTTTCAGTGGAAGTGCGAGCAGCCATCATGTTTGTCAAAAAACTGTAAAGAAAAAAAAAAAATTGTATCCTATCAACACTTGTTCTATATATTTTACAGGCTGCACAATATTTTGAAAGTTTATTGCCAAAGGAAACATTGAAGTGCACAATATCAATATTGTAAAGGATGCTTGAGCTGTTAAAATATGTTTAAAATGCTCTACATGTCAATATTATGTTGTCCAATTAGAAGGACTCTCACTGCCCACCTCTGATTTATATGACAGTGTTTAAAATCAGCCTTGTGATGACAAAGAGTGATAAATATGCAGGTTTATCACAATTCATTGTAATCACAAAATTCAACGATATTAGGGGGATTACATGTTTATCATTGTGCAGCCTTGCTTTATTCATAATCTCTTATTATTCTAAGATGATATACACATTAAAACCACCCACCTCATATGTATATGTCGTGTTTGAGTTGTCAAAGTAGTACATGGGAGCCAAGATGGTGTCTCCTGGTGTCCTGCACTGAACAAGATGAAAGCTTGAAACTAGGGTGGTATAATATTAGAAAAACTTGGTTAAAATTTTGTTGATTATTGCAATGAGTGATGCAATAATACAGTTGTGTCGCTCTTCTTTTGTTATCGTAACACACAAAAAAATTGCTTCAGTATTTTCATCTAAATCAGCTATGAGCAATTAGAACAAGGGGGTATCCATCTGATTGCCAAATATATTTTATCTGCTCTTTATTGCAATAATTTGCAATATTATTATTACAAATATAAAGATTGCAATAATAATATATTTTGTGCCACCCTAGTTTTGAAATGGCTTTTTAAAAAACTTTCTGAGCCTTTAATTTCATGCAGAATGGAGAAAAGTTAAACTACCGTGTTTTTCGCCATACATGTTGCACCGCGTATAACTCGCATCAGTACAAAAATGTCTAATAAAGTGGAAAAAACATAAATAAGTCGCTTCGCCGTATAAAGGCCCCAGTATAGCTCTGCGTACGGCAGTACGCCGCTGTATGCCGCTGTACGCCGCTGTACAGCGCTGTACACCGTACGTATGCAGAGGCACAAGCGTAGCCCCGCAGGGCATGTACGCACCAAGCTCAAATTTTACGACCGCGTACGCAAGCACGTTGTCTCACAATAAACTGCCCGGCGCCGGACTGTTTTGTATGAGACACAAATGTATTAAATTCCCCTTCTTCATCCCTGATCTGGACTTTTCTTTTGTTTTGTTTTTTGCCAAAAGTCAAGTGATCGCTTCCTCCTCCGCTGACTCCATGACTGAAATGATGAGGAAATGAATGAATTTGTCACGAGCGAATTAAACTCATGTCCAACGTGGCTGCGCGAGGTTCTGCATATTTCCTGGTGTTCTGGTGTGCTGGACCAGCGCTCCCTGTTTTTATTTTATTTTTTAGAACTTTTTATTAACATATAAACACAGAACACCGCTGCGGCAGAAGCTGTGTGAAGTGCCTTTTTTTCCCCACCCGACCTGTCAATCAATTCAGTAGGTGTGTCAGCAAATGACCAATCAGCGACCTCAATTTGTCCCATAGGTAAACGCTCTGCCCTGCTGCTGCTCAAATGACGTCAAGTATTCGGAGCGAAAACGCGAGCATTAACGTGAGAACGAGCGCAGAGCTATACTGTACTGTGAACTGCCTGCGTACAGCACACGCGCGTAGAGCGGCGTTCGGCAAAACGCAGAGCTATAATGGGGCCTTAAGTCACATCTGTTATGCGTCACCGCTGATCACCCGGAAACGTGGGCCGGTGTGCCAAAAATCGATCGGCTGCCAAAATGGCGGCCGCGGGCGCATGCACAGGAGGGCTCTAACAAGATTAACTCTTAAAAACAATTATTTGTTTGCTCAAAATTATAGCAAAGGTGTGTCTCAGTTTAACTGTTCCTTAATAAATCCACTTTAATGTTCAAATCAGCCGCACTTTGCCTGTGTGGCATTGCAAAATTCAGCTGATTTGACGCTTGCTCCAGGACTTCTGGAGCGAGACAAAGGTGGCTTGTTATGGCAAGCCAAGTTTCTCATTAATAGCCACTTTTACCTATTAATGAGGCACTTGGCTTGCCATATTAGTTGAGGGCCCTCTAGTGGCTGCATATAGTAATGTTTATTTTTCATGTCAGAATGAATGAAATCATCAGGGGAAAAGAACATATATTAGTCGCTTCAGTGTATAAGTCACAGGACTTGCAATTTTATGCAAAAAGGTGCGACTTATACAGCAAAAAATACGGTACCTTTGCTAAATCGTGGGAATGTATACCGTACATCCAATATTCCAGCGTGTTGTTATTATTTTTGGCTGCAGTGGTCAGAGTTCAGCAGAAGGTACACAGCCCCCTTAAATGTCAGATACGACTGGTTATGTGCTCAGGCTTGTACCAGTGGTGACGCTGTTTTCATCGGATCTTGTTAGTTGCAGCAGTAAATCAGCTCAGAATGAAGAAGTGTGCCTCTTTAAGAGGAAGCAAGACCAGTTCAGGCAGTGCCTTTTTGACATTAAACAAAACATTGTACCAGTACTTTCTCCCCTCGATGTATCAGTAACAGTGTAGATTGAAAAAGAGGAACAAAAATCAAGAGGAAGTGTATCTGTTCCACTTTTACAAACATTTGTTTCTCTAGATCAAACCTGGAGTTAAAACTACTTCAGGACGCTGTGGAAAAAAATACACAGATTTATTCAACCAGATACATATGTATGTATTTTACAGAGTGAGCAGTAAGAAGAGTGGCAGTAGTGTGGAACTGAACTGCTGCAGCCAACAAGGGTCCGTAGAGAGCCAAACGTCGTCCTTACGGAGTCTGGGCAGCACCAGCCTGCCGACTGCCTCCACCGACAACCTGGCAGCTGACTCCGGTAGGTCCCTCTCAACAAAATATATTTAAAAAGTGTACTCCCAAGAAAACCTGCCTTAAATCCAAAGCATCATCTGATGTGCGTAAACACTCTCTTGCTCTTTTATTTAACTAAAACAAAAATGTAAGTCCTGCAAGGTTAAATCAAGTTATCTCTCCTTTTCTGCTCGTATATTTTGTTATGGCTCCTGACGTCTCCAAAGCCAAGACATGCCTTGGTGTGAGCGGCATCTGTCCTTGGGGTATTGTTTTTTGTGTTCAGTGGCACTCAGACGCTTGTAATTGCTGCAACTTCCTGGGCAACGTTGTTTAAAGAGATAATTATGGAGTCTGATAATGAGGGAAAAAGGGCTTGGCTACACCCCCCCCCCCCTTTCAGTCTTCTTACTGCGGAAGCCGTTATTGAAGAGTGAAACTCACAATTATGTCAGTGACAGTCTGGTTACGTGTAATGTCAAGATCCAACTTTTAAGTCTTTAATTGAAAAATGGATCATAATTGGTTGGAAGATGTTTTGAGAGCCGGCTTGATCCCAGGATTGTGGAAATTTCCAGCTTTTTGGGGAAAAGGAGGTATGTGTCATGGCTGAGCAGGGACAAAAGGGGTGTGGGGAATAAATCAGTTGGATATATTTGAATTGGTGAGTACTTGCAGGCTAAAATAAATTCACTCACAAGGACTCTAATAAGACAAACTGCAGATTATGGTTCAACCGTTGATCTAATACAATGATGCTTTTCTTTCTGTTTTAGGTTCTCGGGATACAACGCGGATGTCTTGTTCACCTTTTCCCAGAATTCCATTGGCATCAGCTCCTGGTTCTCCTCTCCCACCCTCCTTCAGCAGTTTGGGTAGCCAGCCACCTCCTCTCCCTGAGAAGAAGCTGGTCAACCGCACCGTGTCAGCGCCCGACAGTGCAAATGGAAAACCTTTCGTTCGAGCCTACCCACGCCTCACGTTCGCCGGCTCAGAGACCAACGTTTGCCGCTCTACCGAGGCCAGCTCCCGAACCAGTCTACCGCCTAGCCCTGTCGACCCACGGCCCATTTTCTCCTCCAATGAGTCCCTGGAGCGCTGTCACACCCCAATGAGCCGAACTTCCAGGTCCCGGACGCTGGACGAGCCGCTCAAAACCACTCAGGGCCGTCTTGGCGTGCACTGTCGAACCAGCATCACCGTCTCGTCTTCGCCTCAGCTAAGCGCGCCCTTTTCCACCCCTGAGCCGGGGTCGGCGCCGAGTGTGGGCTCCAGCCTGCAGCTCCAAACTCTTCTCAGTAACATTGACAGTAGGGAAGGGGTGTACTCCAAACTGGGCGGCCTGTACGCAGAGTCCCTGCGACGCTTAGCACTGAAATGCGAAGATCACTTCACCCTCTCCCAGAAGAATTCGTTTCGGTTCGACGAGAGCAACTGGTCTCTGTTCAGGCTCACATCGAACAAGCCGAGCTGTAACGCAGGAGATGCTGTGTACTACTCTGCTGCCTGCGCCTTAGACCCCAGCAACTCCTACGCTGTGAAGGTAATATGTAATACTGAGCCCACATTAGGGGTTAATATAAATCAATCACTTCATAAATAGGTGGCGTGTTTACAGGTTCATAGGTGGCGTGTTTACAGGTTTTTAAAAAACAACAAGGGGTAATTTTACTGAAATTACTTTATTAAGTAAAGTATTCTGTCTCCAAGTATAAAATAACTTGTAACAAGTTGATCAGCTGACCCTGAAGCTTCTGGTGTTTCAGCTTCCTCTGTTCCTGCAGGAATTATTCATTTTTCTGATTCATTTTTTTAACTGATCTATCTCTGATCACCTGCCTCTGTGTGAGACTGTGTGAGACAGCTGAGCCGCGCAACAGTTTTAGAGCGAGGGAGAGAGCAGCCCGCACACACGCTGAGCAGCGCGGGGCGGGGGGGGGACAAGCTCTCTGTACCTGTGCAGTGAGAGACAGCTGAGACACGTTGTTTGTTTTTAGCATTTTAGCTAGCGTTACACCAGTACAGACTGGTGGAGGGAGGTGCGCAGCTCGGTTTGGTCTTTTGAAGCGCTCGGATGTTAAGGGGGCGGGGCGCCCCGACGTATTACGTCATGATATTAGCATATCATGATATAACTTTTTTGCCCGGTACAACCGGGAACGATATGATATGGCCCAGCCCTACTAC
>JBBPBX010001690.1:0-13104 GCA_038048925.1 Garcialebias charrua | reverse complement strand
ACGGTTCAGAGACGACCAGCGTTCAGCTTCCAGTGGCTCGCTACAAGTCGGCTTCTACTTCTCCGGGGTAACGGCTTCAGTTCCGGTGTGGTTTTTCAAGATAAGAGATAATTTGAAGGAAATTCCTTCAAATGGAACGTTTCAGCTCGAGGTCGGGTTTCACAGCTAGCTTGCTGTAAACACCTTGCTGATAGAACAAAGTCATTGGCGTTTTGACTGGCGTTCAACCAGATATCAGGAGAAGAACATAGGTTGAGTTCCCTCGTAAACTGACACAAGACAGGAAGTTAGGGTTTTATGTAGAGGGCTTAACCCCGTCAAATCCACCACGCTAATTGGCTGTTCACCAAAAATAACGGAGTGACTTTGCAGGTCAGCGAGTTGAAGTCTGAAGGACAGGCAGAAAAACTGTATAGATAAACAGACAGACGGAGTCGCCAGTAAAGTGATTATTATGTCTAACTCATAGGCAAAGCTGAGAAGTTTCACTTAACACATACCCTGAACTATGCCATAGTTTTAAGCACCATCGTACTGAAGGATAAACCAGCATAAGAGTGACAACTCATGTTACTAACAGATTATTATAAAATGACAAAAGCTATTCTATTGATCAATTCTGAATTAAACAAATAAACAATTAAAGAGAGTCTCTTGTGACTTATTTGTGTTCTGATTCAAACTAAACTGGAATAAAACAGTGATTTTGTCCTTCACTGTAGGTTTTCAGAGAAAAGGAGATTCACTTGAGAGCTTCAGTGAAAAGGTGAATTCAGGTGTTTTCACCGACCAGACTTAGCTTTTTTTGGATAAAGCACTTAGCCTATCCTAACACAGTTTTTAAAGATGAAGGAGTGAGTTGAATTGTCTCCCTTTCACACAAAGGGAGCTAGCTCTCTTTATGTGAATGGAGCCTGCTAGGGAGGAGGGAGACAATTCAGCTCACTCCTTAACTGTGTTAGGATAGGCTAAGTGCTTGGTAACTGTACAATACTGTACATTTATTTATTTATTATTAAAAAATATATATATATTTTTATGAGATACGTTCGTAAGTCCAAAACGTTGTAAGTCGGGGCGTCGTAAGTCGAGGACTACCCGTATAAAAGTTAAGTGTCCTTGGAGGAGAACACTCTTTAAAAAATTTAGTTAACAAAAGTATTAAACTTATAAAACGTTGGTTACGTATTGTAACCCCAGATTCTATGAGTGTAAGCATAGCCCTTTAAAGGCTGTCGCAATTGGGTTTACCCATGTGCAGCGCGTTGAACACTGAAAACTTCTAGTCCATGCCCAACTGCTTGTGTGGGCCCCACCCGGTCCGCTATAAATTGCATCTGGACCGGAGCTATACTCCCAAAGGCATATTCTTTTCTTCTGCCATTTGAGAGCAGGTGAGGCCCAGGTTTTAAAGGGTTACGCTTACACTCATAGAATCTGGGATTACAATACATAAACAACATTCTATTTTGTGTAAGCTACGCCCTTTAAAGGCTGTCGCTATTGGGTTTAAAGGGCAGAGCAGGATATGGTCCATGCCTCACTGGGTCTGTTCGAGAACCATAAAAAACACCCTGACATCCGCCTAACCCTCATTCTTTATTCAAGCGTAATTACGCACCATTGATCCATGCATCCGGTGCGTACTAGATTACAGGCGTGCAACCTCTGTGCCTGATCTTAACTGAAGGAATGTTTTTCATATCAGACAATAGAGGAATAAGAAAAGGAAACATTTCCAATGAGGAAAAAGAAATGTTCCTGTTTGAAGGAATAATTTGTACAAAAACAACGAGCAAGGATGTGTTGTTTTTATCATTTGTTGATTTTCTTGTCGTTTTCCTTTCTTATTTTATTTTTTATAGTTGTTTGACTATGAAAAATCACTCTGACATAACTATGATAACTGAATGTGTCAGTGAAGAGCTGGAGACATATTATAAATTATAACGGATGAAGGGGTCGGTGATGAGCATGAGGCCGCAGAGCAGATGTCCTACACAGACAGCCCTCTGTGCAGATCTGTGAAGGATGAGACCACCTTAGTGGAGTGAGCCCTGAGTCCTTCAGGTGGTTGAAGACCAGAAGATCTATAGGCATGTGAAATATTTTCACATAACCAATGTGACAAACGCTGGGAAGATAAAGGCTGACCCTGTTATCGTTCCCTGAAAAGTAAAAACAACTGATCGGATTTACGCACCGCAGCTGTGCATGGCAAAGTCAAAGTCAACTTTATTGTCAGAACTGCAATATGTACAGGACATACACAGGATTGAAATTGCGTTTCTCTCAGTCCCTTGGTGCAACAGTAACCATTTAAACACTAAAACACTGAAACATTTAATAAACATAAGCATAAAATAGTAAAAGTGTAACACTGTCCTGAGTTTTTGCATAGTAGTATAAAAGTATGAAAATTTACACCAACACTAAAACACTAAACATTTAATGAACATAAGCATAAAATGAAATAATAAAAGTGTAATACTGTCCTGAGTTTTTGCATAGTAGTATAAAAAGTATATCTATAAAATAAACTGAAGGTTCTAGCATTGACATTTGCAAAGAGTGGCAAAGCAGCATATGAGTTAATGTACACAGTATATGTATGAGGTAGTTGATGTTGGTATAGAGGCAAAGTGGCATATGCAGTAAGGCACATAAGGCACATTGGGCATCCTTAAATAAGGCTAGTCAGAGAATACTGTATATGTATCAGCAGTAGTGTAGATATAAAAGTAGTGTAAATGTAAACAGTAGTAATAAATGTAAACAGTAGTAATAAATGTAAACAGTATTAATAAATGTAAACAGTGAATGTAAACAGTAGTATGACTATAGGCAGTAATGTAATACAAACATTAGTGCAAATATGAGAAGTAGTGCAAACTGAATGAGCACATGACCGAGAGTTTAGTGAATAACCCGTTTGATGACACAGAGTCCAGTGTTAAAATCTTTGTGTTGTGTGGTAATGTGTGAGAAAGTTTTTTGTGTTAAGGCAGTTCAAATGGGAGGGGAGGCAGAGCAGGCAGAGTGTTTAGCATCCTGACTGCCTGATGAACAGAGCTGTCTCTCAGTCTGCTGGTTCGAGCCTGGAGACTCCTCAGTCTCCTCCCTGATGGCAGCAGTCTGAAGCAGCTGTGTAGTGGGTGTGTGGGATCACCTGCCATGCAGAGGGCTTTCCGAGTGAGGCGGTTGCTGTGTAAGTCCTGCAGTGAGGGGAAGGAGGTGCCGACGATCTTCTCAGCTGCTCTCACGATGCGCTGGAGGCTCTTGCGGCAGGATGCAGTACATGCACCAAACCACACAGTGATGCAGCTGGTCAGGACACTTTCTATGGCACCTCTGTAGAAGGTGCACATGATGGGGGTTGAAGCTCCAGCCCTTTTCAGCTTGCGGAGAAAGTAGAGGCGCTGGTGAGCCTTCTTGGCCAGTGATGCAGTGTTCCTGCTCCAGGACAGGTCCTCTGAGACGTGCACTCCCAGGAACTTGGTGCTGTCTACTCTCTCCACTGCGGTGCTGTTGATGGTCAGAGGGGCATGTTAGGCATCTCTCTTCCTGAAGTCCACAACAATCTCCTTTGTCTTCTCCACGTTGAGAGTGAGATTGTTGTGTCCGCACCACAAGGCCAGGCGGCTCACCTCGTTCCTGTAGTCCGTCTCATCGTTGTTGCTGATGAGACCTACCACTGTTGTGTCATCCGCAAACTTGATGAAGTGGTTGGAGCTGTACGATGGTGTGCAGTCGTGTGTTAGCAGGGTGAATAGAAGGGGGCTCAGCACACATCCTTGTGGGGCCCCTGTGTTCAATGTGATGGTGCTAGATGTGTTACTCCCGATCCGTACTGTCTGTGGTCTCCCGGTCAGGAAGTCTAGCAGCCAGTTACACATTGAGGTGTTCAGCCCCAGACTGTCCAGTTTATGGATGAGCTGTTGGGGGATGATGGTGTTGAATGCCGAGCTGAAGTCGATGAACAGCATTCTAACATAAGAGTCCTTCGTGTCCAGATGTGTGAGAGCTGTGTGGAGGGCAGAGGAGATGGCATCGTCGGTTGAGCGATTAGGTCGGTATGCAAATTGGAAGGGATCCAGGGAGGCAGGGAGGACAGATGTGATGCTTTTCATGACTAGCCGTTCAAAGCACTTCATCAGGATGGGGGTGAGTGCTACTGGGCGATAGTCATTGAGGCATGCGGGCGTTGCCTTCTTTGGGACAGGGATGATGGTGGTGGCTTTGAAACAGGTGGGGACGATGGCCTGGCTCAGTGAGATGTTAAAGATGTCCGTGAAGACCGCTGCGAGTTCCCTTGCACAGTCCTTCAGCACACGACCAGGTATGTTGTCAGGACCAGAGGCCTTCCGGGCGTTAATCTTGATGAATGATCGCCTTACGCTGTCTGAGGACAGCGCCAGCACCTGGCCATCAGGAGAGGGGGGGAGTTTATGTGCAGGTGTGCTGTTACTTGCCTCAAACCGAGCAAAGAACTCATTCAGTTCATTCAGCGTAGAGGTTGAGCTGTCACAGGTCTGGGGGGATGGTTTGTAGTTTGTGATGGTCTGTATTCCCTGCCACAGACTGCGTGTATCCTTGCTGTCCTTGAAACGGTGAGCTATTTTCCTGGAATACTGCTTCTTGGCCTTTCTGATGCCCCGGGCCAGGTTCTTTCTGGCTGCCCTCAGGCCCACCTGATCTCCCGCTTTGAAGGCAGCATTCCTGGCTTTCAGGAGTCTGTAAACCTCTGCTGTCAGCCATGGCTTCTGATTAGCCCGAACAGTGATGGTCTTGAGGTTGGTTACATCATCAATGCACTTGGTGATGTATGAACATACAGTGTCTGAGTACTCCTGGAGACATGTGTTGTTGTTTGTGGTAGCAGCTTCTTTGAACATACCCCAATCTGTGGTGTCAAAACAGTCCTGGAGTGCCTCTGAAGACCCCTCTGGCCACACTCCTATCTGCTTGCGGACTGGTTTTGTGACTTTCACCAGCGGCCTGTATGCTGGCTTCAGCATAACACAGATATGGTTAGTGGGGTAGGGGGAGGGCTCTGTAGGCATTTTTCATGGTGGTGTTAACTTGGTCCAGTGTGTTGTTTCCTCTTGTTGCAAAGTTTATGTTTCTGTATGTTTTTGGAAATACACTCTTTAAATCTACTTGGTTGAAATCACCAGCCATGAGGAGAAAAGCATCAGGATGGGCTGTTTGCTGCTCACTGATGTGCAGATATAGTTCATTCAAAGCCTCACTTCTAACTTTGCTGTTGGAGCTTGGAGGAATATATACAGAAACAATCATAACAGCTGTAAACTCCCTCGGTAAATAGAACGGTCTGCATTTAATAGTCATAAACTCCCCTTAAGGTGAGCAGTGTTTGTGGACCACAGCAGCATCCAGACACCATGCGTTGTTGATGTAAACACACAGCCCCCCTGTGTCTTACCTCCCTCGAGGGTTCGGTCCGCTCTGTAGCATGTTAGCCTCTCGAGCTGAATGGCATGGTCCGGAACGTTGTTGTTAAGCCACGTTTCCGTGAATACAAACACACAACAGTCTCTCACACTGTCACATAACACCTGAGCGCGCGTATTGGGCAGAGCAGGTGAAATTGTTCCTCCTCCGTAGTTTTGTGGGGAGGAGGACAGAACCCGTCTAGCGTAATGACTCTGGACCTGAACAAACTTGTTATGCTTTTGGGTATAAAAGCAGGATTTGGTCAGAGTTCTGCTGAACTTCCATCTCCTTGAATTTTGAGACAAGAAAGAGCGACGGACAGACCTGACAAGTCGCTCACTGTTTTAGCTGATGTCAGAGCTAATAACAAGGCTGTTTTAAATGACAAATAATTCAAAGATATCTGGGGCCTCATGTATCAACGGTGCGTACGCACAAAAACCTTGCGTACGCCATTCTCCACGCAAAACTCCGTATGTATCAAAACAGAACTGAACGTGGAAATGTGCGCAGCCCCACGGCAACTCCAGGGCTGGCGTACGCACGTTTCTGTGGTTTTGGTTCCATTGGCGACACTTAGAGGTGATTCTGAGAAACTGTTCATGATGTGAAAATCATTATTGTTCACACCAAACACACATGATTAACAATTATTACATCCACATGGACGCAATTAGATGAGTGGATACAAAAGCATGCGCAAAATAGTGGCAACAATATTGACAACAATGGCCTTAGCTTTATTAGAGGATATAGCAAATGGCGCTATACGCAGAGAGCGTGTCTTTCGAGACCGAGAGGATTTTCTGGCTCATGATGATGACTGGCTCATCAGTCGTTTTCGGCTTCCGAGGGCAGTACTTCTGCAACTGTGCTTAGAGCTACGACCGGTTTTGGAGCACCACACAGCCAGGAGCCGTGCGCTGCCTGTACATGTGCAGCTGCTGACAACACTGGGATTTCTTGCAACAGGGGCATTTCAGAGGGAGTTGGCAGACCAATCGGGACTGTGTCAGTCCACACTGAGCCGATCCATGCCAGCTGTGAGGGATGGACTTATCCGTATGTCACCCAGGTATATAACATTCCCATATAATGCAGCTGAACAGGCCAACATTAAAGCGCAATTTGCAACGACAACCGGTTTTCCTAATGTAATCGGGGCTGTCGACTGCATACACATTGCTATAAAAGCACCATCACAGGATGAATATGTTTACGTTAACAGGAAACATTTTCATTCAATCAATGTACAAATTATTTGTGACGCGCAAATGCGTCTAACAAACATTGTGGCGAGGTGGCCTGGCTCAACACACGATTCATTTATTCTAATGAACAGCATGGTTGGGAACAGACTACAAGCTGGCACAGTGCGAGATGGTTGGCTTCTTGGTGAGTAAATTATTCTTTTTTCATCCTTATAATCTCTTATGCGCATGGAACCTGTGCGCCCCCACATGTCGCCCTGTCTTTGAAGTTCCATTACTAGTCAGTGCTTCAAGTGATCAACTTTCTGTTAATGGCTGGTTAAAATGCAGTTTCAGAGCAGTCTACCAAGACCTTGTTTGTTTCAGTGTGTATAGCGGTTCTGCAAATAAACACGTGCGTAAAGTGTGAAATGCGTCCGCCTTTCACCAGCGCATTGCTGCGTTCATTAACACAAAGTAACCCAAAAGCGCCGCATTACGAACTGATAAGCATCTGACTCTGCCCATTTGTAATTTCCATCCATCCATCCATCCATTTTCTTCCGCTTATCCGGGGTCGGGTCGCGGGGGTAGCAGCCTGAAGCCTAATTTATACTTGACGCGACGCGCAGCGCGCGAGGGTGCGCGCTCCAAAAGTGACGCAATTTCACAGTCCCCGCCCCTGCGCGTTGGCCCCGCGCAGGGGATTAGCGCGTGCCGTGCACCTCTGAAATTTTGAAACTCCGCAAGCCTAGAGCGCGCGCCGCGCTTCACGGACTGGGCTCAAAACAAGATGGACGCTTTCGAAGCTGCTCTGGCTGAACTCATCCGCAAGTATCGCCATTTGTATGATCCCTCTATGAGAGAACACAAAGATGTGCAACTGGCACAGAATTCATGGGAGATTGCACAAGCGATGCAGAAGGAGGAAGCAGTCTGTAGAAAAGTTTGGAAAAACATGCGGGATCGCTTCGTGAAGGCCAAGAAAAGGTGCCCAAAAGTGGCGATCCTGGCACCAACAAACCAGTGCCAATCATCGTTGTGGAGCTGAGTTGGCTGTCGAGTTTTATAAAACACCGAGAAACGGACACAAATATGGAAAAAGAGGTAAAAATGAAAGAAAAAAAATTAGTACTGCTTTTATTACAGCTAGCATAGCATGGAATACAGCAGGCCATGCTGTGCAGCCTGCCGTGTTGTTTCCCCTTTGTCGTCATAGATATAAACAATAAACTGTGAGAATTAATGACCAAAACATGGCTTAATGAAAATATAAATCAAGCTGCTGACCAGTAAATGTGAAATAGTGGAAATAACCATTTTAGATCTGCACACCTCAACTGTAAACAAATTTAGCCTGTGTGTGTGTTGATGCTTCACCTTCTGTTTATTAAGCTAACAATTACACAAACATTTGTTTTTATTTAACATATATGTGCATTGTATCCGTTACCGTACAGCAGGCCATGCTGTGCCATGCTGTGCAGCCTGCCACGTGTTGTTTCCCCTTTGTAGTCATTGATATAAACAATAAACTGTGAGAATTAATGACCAAAACATGGCTTAATGAAAATATAAATCAAGCTGCTGACCAGTAAATGTGAAATAGTGGAAATAACCATTTTAGATCTGCACTCCTATACTGTAAACAAATTTAGCCTATGTCTGTTGATGCTTCACCTTCTGTTTATTAAGCTAACAATTACACAAACATTTGTTTTTATTTAACATATACGTGCATTGTATCCGTTACCGTTTCTTTTTGTACTGATGGATGTCAATGTCTGGTGGTGAGTTGGCTCCGATGGTGGGGGAGGATGCCGGTCAGACCTGGCAGACCCAAACGTATTGTGAGGGTCTGCTGGGAACGTCTGGCAGAGTCTCCCGTAAGACGGAGCTTTAACTCCCACCTCCGGGAGAGCTTTGAACACGTTCCGAGGGAGGCGGGGGACATTGAGCCCGAGTGGGCCATGTTTCGCGCCTCTATTGTCGAGGCAGCTTATCGGAGTTGTGGCCGCAAGGTTGTTGGTGCCTGTCGTGGTGGCAACCCTCGAACCCGGTGGTGGACACCGGCGGTGAGGGATGCTGTCAAGCTGAAGAAGGAGTCCTATTGGGCCTTTTTGGCCTGTGGGACCCCGGAAGCAGCAGATAGGTACCGGCAGTCCAAGCGGCATGCGGCTCGGGTGGTTGCTGAGGCAAAAACTCGGGCGTGGGAGGAGTTCGGAGAGGCCATGGAGAATGACTTCCGTACGGCTTCGAGGCGATTCTGGTCCACCATCCGGCGTCTCAGGGGGGGAAAGCGGTACGCGACCAACACCATTTATGGTGGGGATGGCGTGCTGTTGACCTCAACTCGGGATGTTGTGAGTCGGTGGGCGGAATACTTCGAAGACCTCCTCAATCCTACTGGCACGTCTTCCACTGAGGAAGCGGAGCCTGGGGACTTTGGGTCGGGCTCTCCAATCTCTGGTGCTGAGGTCGCCGAGGTGGTTAAAAAGCTCCGCGGTGGCAAGGCTCCGGGGGTGGATGAGATTCGTCCTGAGTTCCTTAGGGCTCTGGATGTTGTGGGGTTGTGTTGGCTTACGCGACTCTGCAATATCGCGTGGACATCGGGGGCAGTTCCCTTGGATTGGCAGACTGGGGTGGTGGTTCCCCTATTCAAAAAGGGGGACCGTAGGGTGTGTTCCAACTATAGAGGGATCACACTCTTAAGCCTCCCTGGTAAGGTCTATTCAGGGGTTCTGGAGAGGAGGGTCCGTCGGATAGTCGAACCTCGGATTCAGGAGGAGCAGTGTGGTTTTCGTCCTGGTCGTGGAACACTAGACCAGCTCTACACCCTCAACAGGGTCCTGGAGGGTGCGTGGGAGTTTGCCCAACCAGTTTACATGTGCTTTGTAGACTTGGAAAAGGCATTCGACCGCGTCCCTCGGGGGGTTCTGTGGCGGGTACTCCGGGAGTATGGGGTACCAGGCCCATTGATATGGGCTGTTAGGTCCCTGTACGACCGGTGTCAGAGCTTGGTCCGCATTGCCGGCAGTAAGTCAGGCTCGTTTCCGGTGAGAGTTGGACTCCGCCAAGGTTGCCCTTTGTCACCGATTCTGTTTATAACTTTTATGGACAGAATTTCTAGGCGCAGCCAAGGTGTTGAGAGGATCCGTTTTGGTGGCCTTAGAATCGCTTCTCTGTTTTTTGCAGATGATGTGGTCCTATTGGCTTCATCAGCTCGTGATCTACAGCTTTCACTGGAGCGGTTTGCAGCTGAATGCGATGCGGCCGGGATGAGGATCAGTTCCTCCAAATCCGAGGCCATGGTCTTGAGCCGGAAAAGGGTAGCGTGCCCTCTCCGGGTCGGGGAGGAGGTCCTGCCCCAAGTGGAGGAGTTTAAGTATCTCGGGATCTTGTTCACGAATGAGGGAAAACTGGAGCGTGAGATCGATAGGCGGATAGGTGCAGCGTCCGCAGTGAAGCGGGCGCTGTACCGGTCTGTCGTGGTGAAGAGAGAGCTGAGTCAAAAGGCAAAGCTCTCAATTTACCGATCGATCTACGTTCCCACCCTCATCTATGGTCATGAGCTTTGGGTTATGACCGAAAGAACAAGATCTCGGATACAAGCGGCTGAAATGAGTTTTCTCCGCAGGGTGGCTGGACTCTCCCTTAGAGATAGGGTGAGAAGCTCAGTCATCCGGGAGGGACTCGGAGTAGAGCCGCTGCTTCTCCACATCGAGAGGAGCCAGTTGAGGTGGCTCGGGCATCTGGTTAGGATGCCTCCTGGACGCCTCCCTGGTGAGGTGTTCCGGGCATGTCCCACCGGGAGGAGACCCAGAGGAAGACCCAGGACACGCTGGAGGGACTATGTTTCTCGGCTGGCCTGGGAACGCCTTGGGATTCCCCCAGAGGAGCTGCTCCAAGTGGCTGGGGAGAGGGAAGTCTGGGCCTCCCTACTTAGGCTGCTACCCCCGCGACCCGACCCCGGATAAGCGGAAGAAAATGGATGGATGGATGGATGGATGGATGTCAATGTCTGTTTTTTAGCCTGAAGAAACACAGCAGAGCCAAGCACAGACCTTCACCCCCATCGACCAGCCCCTCACCCCCATGGACCAGACCGTCACCACCATCGACCATGAGTCCATCACACCCATCGTCTCTCACAACCTCACGCCTACCGGCCATTAAACTGGCAGTACTTCAAACGCAGGGTGTTTTCCTCTGCGCAGGTCCTCCACGCCAATTCCTCCGTGTCCAACGGTGCCCATACCCGTCCCACCTCGAGCCTTGCCAGGCTCAAGCAGCAGTAGCAGAAGCGACAGCCCTAGCATCATCTCAGTCAGTGGTTCCCCTCAGGATTCCGGCGTCAGTGTGCGACCAAACAAACGCAGGGTATCTGACCCTGTTGCGCATGTGCTAGAGAAGCTATCTCAAGACAGGGATAATGTACATCAGGAAAGGGGCAACATTCAGAAAGCGCACAATTTGGAGTGGGATCAGATCAACCGGGAGAAAGGGTGGCTTGCTCAGGAGTGGGTGCGGCTCAGTAATGAAAGGGAGCAGTTGAAGGCAGAGAGGGATCATGAAAGGGAGCAGTTGAAGGCAGAGAGGGATTGGGTCAATTTGGAGAAGGACAAAATAAATGAGTACAACAGAAAAAAACATGAAAGTGAAGACGAAGTGTTTGGAGTCATGGTTGCAGGCACTCTGACTCGTGTTGATGCCACTCACAAGGCAGTCATTAAACTCAAAATGTGCCAGCTACTGTTTGATGCAGAGCAGGACTTCCCCGCTGCAAAGTAGCTATATTATTGTTTTAAGTGACAATGTCTGAGTGTGTGCAACATCTTTTTCTTTTTAGCTAAAATAAAAATGAAGTCGTTTGAGACATTTCGTAATCTCCATCTTACAACATTACATGGGACCGTTCAATACTACTGTTTACATTTATAACTACTGTTAACATTTACACTACTTTTTTATATTTAGATTTATTACTACTGTTTACATTTAATACTACTGTTTACATTTACACTACTTTTTTATATCTACACTACTGCTGATATACATATATTTTTTTACTAGCCTTATTACATATGCCACTGTACCTCTATACCAACATCAGCTACCTCATGCATATACTGTGTACATAAACTTCATATGCTGCTTTGTAACTCTTTTACAAATGTCAATGCCAGAACTTTCTTTTTATTTTATAGATATACTTTTTACACTTTTATACTACTATTCAAAAAACTCAGGACAGTATTACACTTTTGTCTACTTATTTCATTTTATGCTTATGTTTATTAGATGTTTAGTGTTTTAGTGTTGGTGTAACTTTTCATACTTTCATACTACTACTATGCAAAAATTACTATGCATATACCTGTACTCAGGACAGTATCACACTTTTGTTATTTCATTTTATGCTTGTTTATGCAATTTAAATACTGTGTATGTCCTGTACATATTGCAGTTTTTACAATAAAGTTGACTTTCACTTTTGACTTTGACCCTGTATTATTAAAATAGGATTAAGCCACATTTAGGTTGTAATGTAAGTGAGTAAAGTTTTATCAATCTAAAGTGGAAAGCACAAAACATACCAACATGTCAAATTTGGAAATAAACAAACATTACTAAGTACCAGGATCAAAATTAGATTTTTAAGTGCATCAGGGTATTTTTACGTGGTTTTTCCTCAATATCTTCATTGATGCTTGTCCATAAAAAAAAATACAAAGTATTGTTGTGGTTTTATTTTTGAAAGTTCATTCAAATGATACATTTGTAAGGCATAATTACACATTTATCAATTATTTTCAGAAAGCATGCAATTCTTGGAACACATTTAAATCAAAACACTATCTCTACAGGTTTCTACACATTCCACTTCACACTCCTGGTGAAATAAAGGATACTACAGAGTAACTTTCACTGTAAGCATCCTCTCCGTACCACCGCGTCCTGCCAGGGTACAAGACCCTGCGGGGTCTGAAAGAAACCCTTCAGGTCATTTCGGACACCATTTGCTGCCCTTGACGCACGTGCAGCTGAGAGTCGTCCTGGCGCCAAAAGGCTGTCCCCCTGCACCTCTCTTCTCCATTCACCTGGCACGAGGTCCCCGGCTGCTGTAGCCCCATCGACAAAACTGGGCGGGATGTACCTGGATACTGCTGAGTTTGTTGAATCTGTGTGAACCAAAAAGTTGTGCAGAGCCACACACGCCTTCACCACGTCCACAGTCTTATCAGGGTGGAACTCTATGGGGCGACAAAAGATCCGCCAGCGTGCTGCCAGGATGCCAAACGTATTTTCGATGACACGCCGCGCTCTTGAATGCCGGTAGTTGTAGATTTTGCGCCCATCATCAAGGTTGGTACCTGCAAGATGAACACTTGTGTTTAGATCAATATGTGTGGTTACTCCTAGTAGCAAACTATATAACTGATACATTACACAAATA
>JBBPBX010001689.1:17286-99092 GCA_038048925.1 Garcialebias charrua | reverse complement strand
TGTGTGCTTTTAAGCTGTGTTATTCTGTAGAGTTAAACTGTGTCACTTCTGCACATCACTGTGTCCACTGCTGTGTGAAAGATTGAAGACTCGGGTCAGAGAGACCCGGCCGTTTTGTTTAGAAAGTCAGAAGACAGTTAATCCGTTGTTTTCATGAGAAGGGCTCCAGCACTCTCTGTCTTTCCAAAACATTTTCACTCTGCTTTGAATTTCACCTTGAATCTTGATAACAACAAGTGAACTCCTCGCTGGTCCACGGACCAATGAAAAAGAGACAAGTCTCTCTCATCTCAGAGTTCTTTCTTAAAGTTCTAAGCTAAGCTGGAATGTTTTGAGTCTGCTGGGAACTTCAAGGGATGTGAACTTTTCCCAAAGAGCTGGATGGACGTTTAGTCACACGCTAAGGACACGTCATCCAGTTAAGGACTAATAACATGCTGTTATAGTCCACTTAGAACGAGCGTAAGCTCAAAACTTTGTTTATTCCTTCCTGGAATAAGTTTATCTTGAAGTCAACCAGTAGCTGACATATTTTCTGATGATCGAAGCGGATCCGAGGAGACGTTGAAAACGTAAACAAGAACCGGCTCGGACGTGCTGGACCTGCAACGATTCTGTACGCCTGAAAGGCTGGTGTCATCTCTTTATCAGACTCGTCGTCGAAGGTAAAGAGCTGTTTACAAACGTACCTGGATTTCAGCAGAAATCGGATGGGAAGTGTCACTTCTGGTAACATGCTCAAGACAATTTCCTTTAAACCATCTCTCTATCTTTCCTCCTATCTCCTTTCCCTCAATTCTAAGCTGGAAACTATTTAAGTAGTAGAGCCTCAGACTAAATATGTTAACATCCTGTATTTATGTCTGTTGTGTTGCAATTTAAATGTGCTGACGTGTTAAATTGAAAGAAAGTGAAATCATGTCAATCAAGTGTAATGATGTTGATTTTAGTTGATTTATTATAAATAAATGGTAGTGTCTCCTGGCATACCAAGCTAAAGTCAACGTTCTCTGTCACTTAATGGCTTTATTTATTTATCCATCAGAAAGATCACAGAAATATTGGGTAAACTGAAAAAGAAAGAATCCGTGAAATTACTATTCAATCTGAATGAGTAAATTAATTAAGGTAAAGAGGTCAGTATTAATATTGACCTCCTCATAATCCTTTACACAGTCATGTTCTTGTTTTTCTTTTATTATCATAGCCGAGTTGTGCTTATGTCCAGCTCTTTACTCCACTGTCTTTCAACCATAATCAGTATGCTTTTTATCACTTTTTAGTCACCCTTTTGGGTTTTTTTCAGTCTTTATCAGATTTTCTGTGAACCATATATTTTTTCCCCATGCAGCCCACCTATTATTTTTTTTACCAAAGTGAAGTTATGAAAAGTCTTTTTTTTTCTCTGTAAACTGCCTCCAACGTGCCTGCATTTGGGATATTCTACTTTGTACAGCTCATCAACTGTGACAAAATTATCTTACTAAAGACTCAGTCTCAGTCTTTAGTAAAGGCAATCATCTAAGTCTCATTTAGAGAATGAATTGATTCTCTCATTGCAAAGGTGGGCGCCAGACCGCCAGGGAGCGCTAAAGCGCTAATCCGCTTATAGCGGACCTAAACAATTTGTCAGCGTTACAGCGGATTGACTAACTTTTATAATTCATAAGCGGATTTGCGCTATTTTTATTTAAAATGCAGTACCGCTAATAACTAATTATCTATCAGTAAAAACGAAAAAACTTATTTACGAGCTCTTAAATCAACCGGACGACTGCTAACAGACCATATCCTGTCAGCGCCGGATGTGGTCCGTGACAAAAAAGCGTCCCCCTCAGTCTCTTGGCTAGAGAGAGCGCTCTCTCTATAGCAGTTAGCAGCCAGTGTGTTACTCTGCAGCCTTATTGCTTGTTTTCGAAGAGTCAGACGAAGAGTTTTTAACATGGAGGGTGAACTTATGGATGTTTCTCAGCGGCCTACGCGACGCGTCAGCGCCTCATTTGCCCTGTTCAAAATGGCGGCGACCACAGAAGCAAAGGACTTTACAACAAAACACGGTAAAAACAATTATTTCTTTGCTGAGAAAAAATATATTTCTTAGCTGACTTTATAGCACAAGGTTTTTCTGAGCTTGACAGTTTCACGAAATGGTCAAATCTGCTGGATTTAAAAAAGTAGTTTGCCATTTGCCCTGTTCAAAATGGCGGCCGCGACGGCCACAGAAGCGTAGGACTTTACAACAAAACACGGTAAAAACAATTATTTCTTTGCTGAGAAAAAATATTTCTTAGCTGACTTTATAGCACAAGGTTTTTCTGAGCTTGACAGTTTCACGAAATGGTCAAATCTGCTGGATTTAAAAAAGTAGTTCGCCATTAGCACGTTAGCGCATTAGCATTAGCGTCCGCTAGCGTTGCTAATACATAAGCACTTTTGAAATTGCGGACCTAAATAAATTAATAAGTGCTTTAATAATAATAATAATAATAATAATTAAAAATAGCGGAACTAATTTTTGGATTAATATTAATAATAATAATAATAATAATAATAATAATAATTAATTCAATTTATAACGCACTTTTCATTACTGAAAATCTCAAAGTGCTACACATATATTGAATGCTACACACATTCATAAACCGGTGGCGGCAGACTACCATGCAAGGTGCTTTCCAGTCCTACCGGGAGCAACTCAGGGTTAAGTGTCTTGCCCAAGGACACAACGACACATGGTGCGGGTCCCGGGAGTCGAACCACCAACTTTCCAATCGGGAGACGACTGCCATTACAACTACACCACGGCCGCCCCGGATTAGCGCTGCCCAGCACTGTCTCATTGTATGTGGTCAAACAGAAATGTGACTACAAGATGATCATGTTAGTTTTTTTAAATGTCAGCTTCTCCAAGCTATTTTAAATGCTTAAATTCCCCAACGCTCAGGTAGAATAAAGACAGCTATATTTAAACTAGGTTTAATCACACATTATTACAGTTTTTTTGCATGCCCACTTTAGTTACTACTACTACTACTACTACTACTACTACTACTACTACTACTAGTACTAGTAGTAGTAGTAGTAGTTGTAGTAGTACTGTAGTAGTAATAGTAGTAGCAGTTTCTTTTGTAATTAAAGATACAAAGTTATTACAATGGAAGATGTCAACCATAAAAGCCCTAATAAGTCAGCACTGGGAAAATTAAAAAAAATGGGTGTTTAGATTTCTTTATTTCTAATTTGTTTTCTTGATCCTTTTTTCCCCTCACATTTCTTCCATTTCATTTAATTTCATCCCTGTGTACCAATTCTTTGTTTCTATCTTCATCCACCTCTATTGTTCCACCTCATTCTAACCCCTCTCCACCCATCAACAGTCATACATGCAGTCTCTACTCCTTTTTTAGTTCTTCTTTCCTCCTGTATCTCTTTTGTTCCACCTCCCCGAAACTCTGCAGTTTTCCTTTCCCTATTCCCTGAACACTCATTCACCGGCCACATCAACTTGCCTTCCTCCTTTTCTTTCTTTTCTACTTTGTTTCAATTGTCCCCTGGAGAGCTCTGATGGCCTCATTCAGAGTCGAAAGACCTAAAAATATTTACCATCATTTCTTTCTGGCAGAGCAATCAACATACTCTTCATCATCAGCAAAGTCATTATGGTAAACTGGTAAAATTGTATACATAGTTCCCATGTGACGTCACATCTGTGGGTTGTCCTTTTTGACCCTCCCACAGGCAGGCTAAACAGCAGTTTGAGCGCGTTGTAATGGATGTCCATTTTTCACGTTGTTTTTTTTGTTAATTTCTAATTAATTGCAATGGTTACTTCGTGTTGTGTCAGTGGGTGTTCCAGTCGGGTAGACGTTTGGGCAACGCGCAGGTTTCACTTAATCAAAAAAAAAGTAAACCTGAAGGATTTATTTCATCGGAGAAACTCAAATCCCCCCCATCTCTGCTTGGATCTGCTCAGAAGATCGTGCTTTTGGCCGGTAAACAAAATATTCTACATAAATCATTTTGTGAAACAATGTTAGAGTACAACTGTCTGTGTGTTAGAGCTGTTTTTTTTTTTTTTTTTTTCATTATTTTAGCGACACCGTCTTGCATGCTGCTGTGGCTAGCTTAGCATCTCGCTAACGCAACAATGGCCTCCTCACGGTCCAGCCGGTCTACCGGGACCGGCAGTGAGACCACCCCAGTGGGAGAAGGAGGACCGGAGCCAAGTCGTGCGGGCGACGCGTCGGTCCCATGGGACGTGCCCCCGCAACCGCGACGGTTCCACACGCCGTCTGACCGGCACTGGACCCTCGGCTCCAGTGCTAACAACATGCTAACTTCCAACACGGTAAGACTCAAAAGTGCTGGTTCTGGTCTGTGTTCAGCTTGGACTGTTTGTGCTGGCTGTGTGTTATTTTAGTTCAACCTTTTTTTAGCTGGTTAGATATGATTGAGACAGTTTACACATCTTTTTTGGATTTAAAGCTGTGAATCTCTGCGCTGTGAAGCCGGTGTGCTGTGAAGCCGTGTGCGCTCTTTGTAGTAATTAAATAATTAATGATATCGGAGTAACTACTTTGTGACAAGTTGTCTGATTCGTCTGCCATGATTTCTTTCTCAAACTCATTTAACTCGACCACTGCCAGTTTGCTGTTGTTCCTTGATGAAGCTGTGGTAGCTCGTGTTTTTGTCCGTATAATTTGCTCTGCTAGTTCGCCATTTTGCCTTTCTCTGCCTTCAGATGTGGTGCGGAAGCCGGTATGGGGGCGTGTCTGGGAACTATGTACTGTATTGGTTATACAACTCCTTAACTCTAATATCTAAATATATGTAGCAGAGGTGAAGAAATCATCATAAATATCTATATACTGTCTCTATTCATTAATTGAAATGAGAAACCAAATACAGAGATGCTGAGCAAAAAGGACATTACAACGCTGAGTCACCCATGAAACGTTTTCCCTTCTATCCTACATGTAGTAAAATCTCACATTAAAATAAACGTTTTTAATTATTTGAAAAATAATTATAAACAATACCTCCATAAAATATGAATAACTGTATAAACTGTGACATTATATGCACATATTTTAAAAAAGATCATTCTACATTATTTCTTTCAGTTCTTAAAGTGAAATTTCTGAATTTTTAAAGTATATTATAGGGAAATTTTATGAACATGTTACCTGTTGTAAATTACCCTTTAAGTGATCCCAGTTTGAAGAAATAGAGTATAACAATCAAATTGACAGCAAGTTCAAACATATTAAAACAACTCCAATCACACATATTTTGGACTGGTTTATGCAAGCAGCATTACACAAAAAATGGCAGCAGCAGCAGCTAGCTGTAGCACATCTACTGCAGCTGGGACACTTCCATCAGGATTATAATATTGTTGCTAGAATAACTTCAATGTAGATATGACAGCAGGGGTGATTCTAAAGTAAGTAAGAACGTAAAACTTTATTTCTATAGCACCTTTCACAGACATACAAATCACAAAGTGCTTCACAAAGGCACTCTCATTCAGTGAGAATCAAAGTGTTTCTCCAAAGTGAGTCTGACCAAAAAGCTATCTACAACAGATAAGATATTAACTGTTCATGACTTTTCACAGAAACCAAAACTGTCCCATTACCGTGTTTTTTGGACTAAAAGGCACACCAGATTATAAGGTGCAATATCAATGAACGGGTCTGTTTTCATACATAAGGTACAATGGATTATAAGGCACATTAAGCAAAACAAAACAGTCAAACTTCATTCAACTCATTCACAATTACTCTCAACATTGTTCAGTTGTACCACATAAAATACAAAACAATACACTTAATACAAAACAATATAAAAGAATATACATTACTGAGTGTCGTGTATCACATACAATCAGTTCGAGGTCAGTAAGCACAACCAAAATTAATTTATAAGGTGTACTGTATTTTAAGGCTCACTGTCGATTTTAGAGAAAATTAAAGGATTTTAAGTGTGCCTTGTAGTCTGAAAAATACGGTAAGTTTGGATTGCCTGCATATTGTGTAAATTAATATTAGAGTAATAAATATATTTCCACTGTCTTTTTTCCAGCATCACATTGTAAAGACAAATATAAAGCAGTTCTGTCTAATAAAATAACTTTCAGTATGACAAGAAAGTTCATGTTCAATCATCCAGGTACCAAATCCATTAATTCTCAGTCAGGTCATCTGGACAGTTTCTTTTTTATAGAAACATTTCGCCCTCTATCTGGAGGGCTTCATCAGGGCAACTTTCAGTATGATTTGTCAAGCTTTGATTATGTGACAGTAGCTGCCATTATTCCTTCTTCTTGTTTTTAATAACCTACTAGATTCTACTTTGTATGCTAGAGTATGAATATATGGCACACAAAATTTATAAAAATATGTATTTTCTAAAGTGGAACTTGCATGTAATGGAACAAAAAGTCACACAGATGGAAAAAAATCACCAAGACTAAAAGCACTCAGCAATCATCAGAGACTCAAGCCCAACGACGAGTAGTTGTCAAACACTCATGCAGCAATACTTATGACTCAGGAGTGTGCAAGTACACTCTATGTTTGTGCATGTATTTGCAAGCAGGATGTACAGTGGGCTAAAAACCATCCCGTTGTGAATGTGTTAGTGCTTTGTGTCAGTCAGGAAGAAAAACAAATGACTGTCACACACGTTTGAGGGAATCACAGTATCTGCAGTAAAAGCCACTCAAAGAGAAACGTTCCCATTTCATATCTGTTCAATTGCAACAGCTAAAAGAAATTCATATTACAGAAAAAGAACATCACTGTACCATTTTCAGTTATGTTTCCATACCATATGTAATGACATGAAAACATAGGTGAAACAGAAAAAGCATTCAGCCTTGAAAACCAAATATGTTGCACTATTAAAAAACAAAACAAACAAACAAACAAAATCTCTATACTTAATTTAACTGAGAAAATTCTCATTTTATTCTGTCAGGGCTGCTATGAGTTTCTGATTTGTCTATACTGTATGTTATGAGTGTTTCATTATTTTCTATGTTGGTGTGCATACAAATACAACGATAAGCCAGACGTTCAGGTGATAAAAGCTCCTCAAATTCCTAATCCCTGCTTAGTCTTCCATGTCAAGACCTAAAAGAAGATGCCTACTCTGTCACACTGTAACATACACAACACGTCTTTGGTATCATGTGTGACAGAAAGTTTATGAGATTTCCTACTTTGATGAATGACTATTATTGAGTGAAACGGGCAAGGCACATGCATTACCCTGTGACATGCAGTGACATGTTTCTGTCTTTCTGCATTTGTTCAGTACATGCTAATTGGGCATACAAATTTGCATTTGTGATAAAAATATATACATTTAGGGTGCCAGCATGCTTTGTGTGTCCTTTTCCTGCATTTTTACAAGCATCATAAAAGTGTGCGATACTGTGTGTTTTTTGAAGCCATAAACAGCTGAAAAACTGACCTGTTCTGACATACTGGTATTTTTCTGCTGCAGGGGATCAAAACCAAAAAAGGGGGAACAAAATCCATATTGTGCATGAGAGAATGGTGGCAAAGAGGAGTATGAGGTCTACTGTAAAAAAAAAAAATGCCCAAAAGAAAGAAAAACAAGTAGAGAAAGGAGGGGGAGGGACAGAATTACTCAGATGGGGAGAAAACAATATTTAGTTCTTAACCTCACTGGAAACAAATATAGCAAAGGGACTGGAACTGATGAAGACAGACACATCCAAATAAATCAAAGTGAGACAAAGAAGAGAAGATGTCCAAGCTCAACTGGCTCACAGGGTCTGTTAATAACATCATGGCCTCCCAAATAGCCTCCAGCTTGAAAACACAACTGCAAATGCTGTTGGCGGCCTTCCAGTTATATTTTTCAGTATGACCAGAGGTCTTAACAGGCTGAAAGGCACCAAGTTGGAAAAAAAAAGTTTTCTTTACTAGAAAGCCCAAAGGAAATAAATAAATAAATAGATAAAAGGAAGGAGGAAACCAGCTTTAGTGTAAAATTAAGTAAATTCAAGAAGTATTCTAAAAGTCCCAATTTTATTATGATGTATTTAAAGACCGTGTAAAGTGAATTTCAACATTTTCTTCAATAAACATTATAAATGTCATAATTGTAATCTTGTAAATGAGTAAAAAGTCTCAAAATTGTAGCTCAATTAATTTTGGAGTTATAGATCAAACTGTGTATAAAGATATTTCTGTTTCAGGATTTTTTAGGCGTGGTTTAAATGTTACCGTGTTTCGTCACACGGTAACAAGCCCCACCCCCTGCAGCTCCAGCCGTATAAATGCGTTCTTCGGTGGAGCCGTTCACTCGCTACCGACCGTCTCCCTCCAGGACTCTCACTCCTTTTACGCATGGAGGACTGCAGCCGCTCCATTGTGACATTGAGACGCAGGAGGGAGTCAAACAAACCCAGGCGTGCTGCTGGAGCGACCACTGCCACCTGCACCTCCGCGCCCCCCGCGCGTGTGTGTGAGAGCGATCCGCGTGGAGCTGAAATCCTGCCACGCGCACCGTGAAACGCCGTGACTCCGCTGACACAGATGAGATAACTTATCAACGTGATTACTCTTTATTTTAATCACCAACACAGACCCCGCATGCGATGTGACCGGGTCGGACCGGGTGCAGCGAGTCCGCTGCTCATCTTCTAAAATAGCGCTTATTATTAAACACATAACAGCGGAGTTATGTGTCCTCAACTTTAAAAACAAAACCAGAGTTGTTAGTGCACTAAAAACAGCCTAACTCTTGGAAAAATGAGCTGCTGTTACAGCCAGAACTCAAACAGAGCAGGTGGATCTCTGCGCACCCGTCTGCCTCCACACACAGCTCAGCTGCAGGCTGCGCTGAAACCACGCCCACGCGCTGACACGCCCCCAGAGTTTCAGACCAAGACAAAATCATGTTTTTTCATGATTTTTTAGACTTAATTTTATAAGGTAAACAATGTTTTTTATCAGTCAGATTTATATGGGTGATTAATAACACATATTTATGCCGTGTGACAAACTCGAAACACAAATTTAATTTTACTTTACACGGTCTTTAAACAAAGGACCATGACACTTGGTGGATTTGTATTGGCTTTGTTTAACTGTCTTGGTACATTTAGTAGATATTTAGATGGATAATCATGATAACAACGATGATCCAGACCGTGCTACTCTTCAAAAAAGACCTATGTTACTGCCTTTAACGATGGGAGAAACAAATTAACAAATCACTAGAGTGCACTCTGTAGCTTTAAATACAATCAGACGAGAGGACAGAAGCAACAACAACAAAAAGAACAAGAAAAAATGAACATCTAAAAAAAAAAGATATTGTGAGGGACAAAGTTCATGTGGAAGAAAGAAAAGCTATGTGAGGAAGACATCTGTCTTACTGTCTCCTACATCTGGCTACATTTCTTGTACTGACAAACAACATTTGTTTCAGGACTTCCTTATAGACTCAAACTTTGTCTCAGCTGCTTATTAAATAACTATTCACCCAGACGATGTGTTCCTAGAAACACACTGCATATCGCATATGTTGTTAGTGGCTCTGGTACACATGTGTTGGGTTTCAGTTCCCTGATGTTAGAGATGAAAACAACATCTAAATAGCTGCATCTCTACCAGTGCAATCCAGATGTTTAGAAAGTTTATGTTTATTAAATTTGTTCATTTTATTTTACAAAAGAAACACAATACAAGACAATCCCATAAATAATAACGTACAAAACACGAAAGTCAGAAAAAGGTGAGCATAGTAAACAGTCTACACAAACTGATCATTAGCAGAACAGAGAAAAAGTGCTTTAAATTATCGCCTGGGGGTTTAATAAATAGTTTTCTGTACCCCTACCTCGTAACCATCTGTTTTTATATAAATGGGTTAGTCCCAGACCATTTTTTTAAACCTTGTTTGAATATCATCGTTATATACCTTGCATTACAACTCATGCATACATCAAAATATACAATAATTAATCTGAAAACAACAAATATTAGAAAATACCCATGCTATAAATATATATATATATATACAGGTGGTCCCCGATTTACAAGCACATCGACTTACGAGGTTCCGCGTTTACGAGCCATCATATTTAATAAAAATATGATTTTTTTATATATATATAACATTTAAATACAATATCTATCTATCTATCTATCTATCTATCTATCTATCTATCTATCTATCTATCTATCTATCTATCTATCTATCTATCTATCTATCTATCTATCTATCTATCTAATAAAAATATGAAGAAAAAAATATATAAATATACTGTATATATTTTGTATTTAAATGTTCTTAATTTCATGTGCACATCACTTTGTTGCAGCTGTGGTTGTTTTAAATGGCTTTATAAATCAAGTATTATTATTATAATTACTTTTTTTATTTTTAAGCCGATTTACAAAGTTTTGCGGCAGTTTCCGACAGTTTCCGCCAGTCAGTCAGTTTTCGGCAGTGCCCACGAGTTCAGCCGTAGCCAGATAGCTCCAGCCTCGTAGCTCCAGCCGACAGCCGGCTTTGTCCGATCAGAGGTTCCTGTGCTCGGATTCATGATCTGGAGCTGAACGGTGGTTTTGTGGAGGAACGGATGGGCGAAGCAAAACGACACTGTTGACTGCGTGAAGCAGCAGACAGCAACGAGCCGGACTGGAGTAGCAACGAGCTAACATTTTAACAAGCCTTGCTGTAGGATGCACGGTTGGATGCTAACGCCCCATCAGGGGGACACGGAGCCGACGGGCGGCGTCCGGGAGCTCGCCTCGATGTCCGCCTGGCAGCCTAAGATGTCGGGGGACACCGAACTAACATGGAGAAACAACGTCAACAGCCTTTTTGGATGGGCTAACATGCCAACGAGTGCAGGCCTAATGGCGGTGGCTAACAACAGCTAACGCGGGCAGCTTGTTTGGATGGACGAACACCGCGGAGAAACGGCTTTCAGTAAGTTATTAAACTCTTTTTCTGGCTCCAAATGTATGGGGTTAACATGCTAACAGTCCTTCCTGTAAACAGTTTGGCTGCAAGAAACTGCGGAGCTTGGACGTGCAAGGAGCTAACATGCAAACAGACGGAGAAAAGCTGCAGCTCAAAGTAGGAAATTATATTTTTATTTTTTAGCCCTGGACTGTATGTGTGTTTTTAGAATTATGTAGCTGTGTTAGGATAGGCGAAGTGCTTGGTAACTGTTCATTACCTACATGTACGTGTATCAGTGGCAGCTCATGTGGTATATAAAGGTAGTCCCCGATTTACGAGATTTCGTCTTACGAGCACCTCGCAGGAACGGAACTCGCTCGTAAGTCGGGGACCACCTGTATATATACATATATGTACATACATATATGCACCTGTACATCTAAAATGATAATCTAAATGTTCAAACATTTCCAAGACAGAGGTGTAGCCCAGTGTTTCTTTTCTCCAGAGGCTTGCCACAATGTTCTTAAAGCAGCATTATCGGTTTTTGTTCCAGGACAACTTTGCTCGTGTGTGATGTGTGTTTATAACAGCACAAACGCCTCTTTAAATCTGTGTAGTTTTCTTTAAACAGTCCATAAAAGACAGAGCTTGTATTTATTTCAACATTAAAACCTACAGACTCCACTCTGACTCATCTCCACAGTCCTGTTACAGTCAAGCAAAAGATGGTGAAGAAAACTATTAAAGTTTAATACTAGACTAGACTATATCTATTAAAGCAAAACTTGCTTTGCCATTGGTATGGGCGACTCCACTCAGCTTTCATCTAATCGGTTCTTCTCAGGTGTAGGTGATTTGCCACTGTGACTTGTTTCCCTGCTCTGTGTGTGGGACCACCAATGCAAAGTAGGATGTATAGGTCATTAGCCGTGTTTCCATCAAGGTTTCTAGGTGCGCATTTTGAAGTATCGCAGCAGAAAAGCTTAATGGAAACGGCAAAATACGAAGTTACTTCCTGAAATTCGCCAAAAAGTTTATACGCTCGCTTGAGGTGGTTTTTGGGAGCTGCGAAACCGAGCAGCTGCGCAAAACGACAGATGGAAACACATTTGCCGTGTTCAAGCCACTGCACTTGTGCTCCTTAATCAGGCTTCAATTTATTTAGCTTATCATGGCTCTGCTTAAAGATAATTTCTGATGTGTCTATACCTCTACCCCATTTCAGTCAACCCAGGACCCGAAAGTCCCAGGTTCAATCCCCAGCCATTCTCACACGTCATGGTGTCTCTGAGCAAGACCCTTAATCCCCAACTGCTCCCCGGGTAGCTGCCCACTGCCCCACCTGGGTGCATCCCAGGTGTGATGGGTTAAATTCAGAGAACTAATTTAGCCAACATACAATGATGACAACACATAGCACTTTAATTAAAATATAAATACACTCATTTCTTGTGGTGCCATCTAGCTCATGCTGAATCTTAAAGCTATAAAGGTCTGTACCTCATCATTGGTCCATGGCACTATTTTTGGAGCTTCCATACCAGAAACTAACAAAAACAAAACAATCAGCATGATCACAGAGACAGTGGAGGTTCAGAGGTAGTTTGCAGTTTTACTGGCCGGGTCATCAGTGGCCAATCAACTGCTACTGCCTGCTTACATTAAAATTGCCACCTAGGATGGTTTGCTTTGAACAACGAACAATGTGATCCCACAAACTGGGCTATGTGGGAGTGGGTTCCTGCAGTGGACAGGCCCTTAACTGGCATGGTGCAGAACCATTGACAAAACACCAAAAGACTTGTGGGACATTTTTTAGTTTTAACAAAACAGCTTCATTGAACTACACTCTGACAGAAAGTCTGTTGACAGAAATCAGCTATACAGTGTCCCAGAACATTTCAGAGGTTATTTTATCAATAGCATTCTTTATTTTTAGGATAATCTACAGGATTCAAATAAAATTAAAATTCTAAAAAATCTCCATCTACTTAATTGATGGTGCTTTTAATACTAGACTAGACTATATCTATTGAATAACATTTATTAGAGATCACAATCATAAAAAAAAGAAACTTGAAAGATACATACGAAATTATTATTAAACAGAAGCTTTTTTTCATTTTATTTTTTTTATAATTTTTTGGTATTACCGGTACTCTAGTCATCAACTTTTTCTTGGCTCTTGTTTCTTTTATTTGTGAGATTTTGAGTTGTAATGATTGTAACATTTGTCTATTATAATGTTTGTGGGTGTGGACCCAAATAAAAACAGTCTACTACAGTAAAGACTAATAAGGATCATTAAGAACAGAAAGAAAGAAAGAAAATAGTGCAAACATTATTTTATACTTGTATCAGCCCATTACCCATGCCAACATGAAATGTCAATCATGCTAACACACAACACTCGTTGCAATAAATTAGAGCATGACTGATAGATGGATGGATAGATGTTTAAACACTCTTAATTAAAAGTTGAACTTCAAGATTGTACAAATTTTATAAAAATAAATCTAAATACCATCTTTTCATATTTCCTCCATTGCCTCAGACTATTCCATCCATCCATCCATCCATCCATCCATCCATCCATCCATCCATCCATCCATCTATTGTCTTCCACTTGTTCCAAAGTCGGATCATGGGGGCAGCAGCTTGAGCAGGGAAGCCCAGACATCACTTTACACGTACACCCCCCCCACACACACACACACACCCCAAGATAACTTCTTTCTGCGCAAGCTTATCAGAACTGCTGGCTGATCATCATCAGAACTGTGGCTGATCTGAAAAAATGCTCATGGACAAATCTCAACACCTCGACGTCAATTGCATATGCTATCATGGTTTTAATTGTGCTTGCTGGTAGAGGTTTTTTTAATGTCTAAAATCATGTAGTGATAGACACAATGTGAAATATATTTTTTGTAATACCACTATCTACCTCATGGTTCTCCCCCTTTTCCTATCTAATATTATTATTCTGAAAAGGGTATGAAATTGTAGCTGCAGCTTCGTGCACTCTGCCCTATCTTTCGGACGACTGTACATACATGTTCTAGCTATACCTTGGTGCAATGATAATAAAGCTTATTCTGATTTGCAGCCGTCAGATGGTTTGCCAGAATGTCCTCGGAGCCGACCAAGAGTCGTTATCCAGGGTCTCACCAAACTCTTCCCCCATCTGAGCTTTTGCCTCAGAAACAGCCAAGGCTGCGGATTGCTTGGCCCTCCAGTACTCCTCAGCTGCCTCCGGAGTCCCACTGGCCAACAAAGCCCAATATGACTCCTTCTGCAATACAACCTCCCTAACCCGGGGTGTCCACCACTGAGTTTGTGGATGGCCACCGTGAGAAGCACCGACAACCTTGTGGCCACAGCTCAAGGTAGCTACCTCAACAAATGAGGTGCAAAACATGGCTCACTCAGACTCATTGTCCCCCACCTCAGCTGGGATGCGGTTAAAGCTCTCCCGGAGGTGTGAGTTGAAGATCTCTCTGACGGGATCTTCTGCAAGGCGTTCCCAGCAAATCCTCACTACACGTTTGGGTCTACCAGGTCTGTCCGGCATCTTCCCTCGCCATCTGATCCAGCTCACTACCAAGTGGTGATCAGTTGACAGCTCTGCTCCTTTCTTCACCAGTGTTCAAAACAAAGGGCTACAAATCAGTTGACACGACTATGAAGTCTATCATCGATCTACCATACCATACCATACCATACCATACCATTTTATTTATAAAGCACTTTCAACAGGAACAAGTCCACACCAAAGTGCTGAACAAACAAACACGTAACAGGCAACACAGACAATGAAGTACAACACGAAAAACATAAAAACATTGCAGATCATAAGTAAAACGATCAAATATAAATCAGCTGGCATTGAAAGCAATGGAGTAGTAGTGAGTTTTTAACCGGGATTTGAAAACTGAGAGGGAGGGGGCCTGTTTGATGAGCAGCGGTAACTCGTTCCAGAGTCTTGGGCCTGCTACAGAGAACGCCCTGTCACCCCTGCGCTTAAGGCGAGTTTCTGGAACTCTTAAGAGTACCCGGTCCTCTGACCTCAAAGCACGTGGAGGGACATATGGGTGTATCAGATCCGAGAGATAGGCGGGGGCGAGACTGTTCAGCGATTTGTAGACATACATGAGAATTTTGAATTGGATTCGAAGATGAACCGGTAGCCAGTGCAGGGAGGCCAAGACTGGTGTAATGTGCTCTCTTTTGCGTGTGCTGGTTAAAAATCGGGCAGCTGCGTTCTGAACCAGTTGTAATCGTGCAATGGTGGCTTGACTGACGCCAAGCAGAAGTGAATTGCAGTAATCAAGCCTAGATGTAATGAATGCGTGAATCACTGTCTCCAGGTTGTTTTTTGATAATATGGGCTTCAGCTTAGACAGACGCCTCAGCTGGAAAAAACAGGATTTGACGATCATGTTTACATGACTGTTGAGTTTCATGGAAGGATCCATTATCACTCCCAGATTTGTGACTTTTTGTTTTTCGGACAGGGGTAGAGCAGACAGGTCAATGCAGTGGTTTGAGGTTGTGTCATTGGGAAGGAACAATATGGCTTCAGACTTCTTATCGTTGAAGCTTAAGAAATTTAAAGCCATCCAGTCCCTGATGTCAGCCAGGCAGTCGAGCAGAGGTTGAATAGAGCCTGTACCATTTTGTCTTAGGGGGAAGTAAATTTGACAGTCATCAGCGTAGAAGTGGAAGGGTATATTGTGTTTCCGGAAAATAGCACCGAGTGGCAGCAGGTATAAGGAGAACAAGAGAGGACCCAGGATGGACCCCTGCGGAACCCCCCATTTAAGAGCCGCCACTGCATCTACGACCTAGGGAGTCCTGGTGCCAAGTGCACTTATGGACACCCTTATGTTCGAACATGGTGTTTGTGATGGACAAACTATGACTTGCACAAAAGTCCGACAACAGAACACCGCTCGGGTTCAGATCAGAGAGGCCATTCCTCCCACTCGGGCCCCTCCAGGTCACACTGTCATTACCCACGTGGGCATTGAAGTCCCCCAGCAGAATAAAGGTGTCCCCAGCTGGCGCACCTTCCAGCACCCCTACCAAGGACTCCAAGAAGGCCGGATACTCTGAGTTGCCATTTGGTGCATAGGCACATACAACAGTCAGAGCCTGTCCCCCCCACCTGAAGATGAAGGGAAGCCAACCTCTCATCTACTGGGCAAAACTCCAACACACAGGCACCAAGTTGGAGGGGGCTACAAGTAGACCCACACCAGCTTGACACCTCTCACCATTGGCAACTCCAGAGTGGAATAAGATCCAGCCCCTCTCAAAGAGATCGGTTCCAGAGCCCATATTGTGCGTCGAGTTGAGCCCAACTATATCTAATTGGTACCTTTCAACCTCATAAACAAGCTCAGGCTCCTTCCCCAACAGAGAGGTCAAATTCCATGTCCCAAGAGCCAGCTTTGTTAAGCCAGGGTCAGAGTGCCAAGGTCCCGACCTTCTGCCACTGTCCATGGCATCAGGCTTTTATGGCCCTTCCTGCAGGTGTGGGTCCACAGGAAGGCAAACACATGCTGCTCCTTTGGGCTGAGCCCGACTGGGCCCCATGGGTATATAGTATGTACAGGTGCATCTCAAAACATTTGGATCATGGAAAAAATAAATAAATAAATAAAAAATCATTCCAGAAAGTGAAACTCATATATTACATAGATATGTTCACTTCTTCTTTCAGCTGCTCCCACAAAGACTTGGCAATTATTTTTATGCCAGATGCCATTCCTGATGGAACCACAGACCATCGAGCTACCACAGCTCTCTGTGTGGAGCAGAGTTCTGCTTTCTAGGGCGCCCGGGGGAGCAGATGGTGGGAGTTAAGGGCCTTGCTCAAGGGCATAGAGTGGGACAAATGAGGGTGCAGGCAGGTGTGGGCGCTTCACTTATTCCACCCACATTTTGATGTTGGTACCAGGAGTTGAACCGGCAACCTTCCAATCACAGGCCTATCTTCCAATCACAGGCCTATCTTCTCTAACCTCTGCGCCACCACTCCCCTCACACATAGATACATTACACAGAGTGAAATATTTCAAGCCTTTATTTCTTGTGATTTTAGATGATTGTGGCTTACAAATAATGAAGAAGAAAAAAACAGTGAGTCAAAAAATTAGAATATCCTACAACCAGCTTTTAGTACCTTTGGCCATGTGGGCACGTACCAAGTCCTGCTGGAAAATGAAATCAGCATCTCCACAAAGCATAAAAAACTAAACTTTGCCCCTGACTAGTATACTGAAATAATAATAATGCTTGTATGATTATATTCACCAGGGACGTGCAGAGGGGGGGGCTATGGGGGCTTGAGCACCTGCCCCTTTTTCTCCTTGCCCCCAAGTGCCCTTTTGGTAAAAAAAAAAAAAAAATTTTTTTTTTTTTTTTTTTTTTTTAAATTTCCTATTCTAAGCCCTCCTCTGACACATAATAACATGTACTAAAATTATTTATTTTATTTTATTATTATTATTTTTGTATTTTGCCAGAAAAACAACATAATAAGCCCTCCGGTCACGTACCAACACTACATTCCCCACAATGCAACAGTAGTAGTAGGGGTGGGGCCAATCCAATCCGGAGTCGTGTCTCATGAACCCAGAGTAATAATGCTGCGCATAGACATCAAGACCTGCCTCACATTCAGGAAGGAAAGGATTTTGCAGCTTGATACTTGCAGCCAACAATCATAAAAAAGCATATTAATTAAAAATCACAAAAAAACTGTGTTAAAAAACATAAACAGCTACATTATAAAACAATGTAAAATACAGTACTAAAATCGAGAACATGTCTGTGTTGATTTATGCCAAGAACTTAGCATATGTAAAGCTATTTAATATTTTATTTAATCCATTTATTCATTCATTTAAAATAAGTACTAAGACAGAGTACATGTGTGTGAATGAGAGGGAGGCCAGTGGAACAGTGAGGCTACAAGGAGCAGAGGTCACAAAGGTGCAGGACTTCAAGGACTTGGGGTCCACTGTCCAGGAAAATGGGGAATGTGGTAAAGAGGTGAAGAAGAGAGTGCAGGCAGGATGGAGTGGATGGAGAAAAGTTTCAGGAGTGATTTGTGACAAAAAGGTGTCAGCAAAGGTCAAAGGAAAAGTTTACAAGACAGCTATATTGTATGGTCTGGAGAAGGTGTCATTTACATAAAGACAGGAGAAAGAACTGGAAGTGGCAGAAATGAAGATGCTGAGGTTCTCCTTAGGAGTGACAAGGATGGATAAGATCAGGAATGAGATAATCAGAGGTACAGCACATGTTGAACAACTGGGAGATAAAGTTAGAGAGGACACACTGAGATGGATTGGACATGTCCAGAGGAGGGACAGTGGGTATATTGGTAGAAGGATGTTAGAAATGCAGCTGCCAGGAAAAAGACAAAGAGGAGATATATGGATGCAGTTAGAGAGGACATGAAGGTAGTTGGAGTGAGGACAGAGGATGCAGAGGACAGAGTGAGGTGGAGGAGGATGACTCACTGTGGCGACCCCTCAAAAGGGAAAAGCAGAAAGAAGAAGAAGATTCATTCATTTANGACATCAAGACCTGCCTCACATTCAGGAAGGAAAGGATTTTGCAGCTTGATACTTGCAGCCAACAATCATAAAAAAGCATATTAATTAAAAATCACAAAAAACTGTGTTAAAAAACATAAACAGCTACATTATAAAACAATGTAAAATACAGTACTAAAATCGAGAACATGTCTGTGTTGATTTATGCCAAGAACTTAGCATATGTAAAGCTATTTAATATTTTATTTAATCCATTTATTCATTCATTTAAAATAAGTACTAAGACAGAGTACATGTGTGTGAATGAGAGGGAGGCCAGTGGAACAGTGAGGCTACAAGGAGCAGAGGTCACAAAGGTGCAGGACTTCAAGGACTTGGGGTCCACTGTCCAGGAAAATGGGGAATGTGGTAAAGAGGTGAAGAAGAGAGTGCAGGCAGGATGGAGTGGATGGAGAAAAGTTTCAGGAGTGATTTGTGACAAAAAGGTGTCAGCAAAGGTCAAAGGAAAAGTTTACAAGACAGCTATATTGTATGGTCTGGAGAAGGTGTCATTTACATAAAGACAGGAGAAAGAACTGGAAGTGGCAGAAATGAAGATGCTGAGGTTCTCCTTAGGAGTGACAAGGATGGATAAGATCAGGAATGAGATAATCAGAGGTACAGCACATGTTGAACAACTGGGAGATAAAGTTAGAGAGGACACACTGAGATGGATTGGACATGTCCAGAGGAGGGACAGTGGGTATATTGGTAGAAGGATGTTAGAAATGCAGCTGCCAGGAAAAAGACAAAGAGGAGATATATGGATGCAGTTAGAGAGGACATAAAGGTAGTTGGAGTGAGGACAGAGGATGTAGAGGACAGAGTGAGGTGGAGGAGGATGACTCACTGTGGCGACCCCTCAAAAGGGAAAAGCAGAAAGAAGAAGAAGAAGATTCATTCATTTAAAAGAGATAAAATAAAACAAATTAATCAAAAAGAAAACATTGAATGAAAAGAGTGCAGAAAGAAGAAAAAATATTCTTATATCACCCCCTTATAATAAACATTGAACCAGTCCGTCCCTTGGCTTGTAGCAAATTTGTTTTTTTGGCCCTCCATGTGTTTGACTTTGACATCCCTGGCTTATGCAATAGGGAGCACATTGCCCGTCCAAAACCTATCATCTCTCCATAATGGATATATGTTCGACCTTCTAACTTCCTTTGCTGCATAATGTACATTGCATTTATTCTAGCGTTAGGTAAATGTATCTTGAAGGAGAATAGCACTTAAATAAAAGTCCAACAATATTCATTTAGAATTAAAAATAACTCACCCTGAACTACCATAATAGATATAATGTATGTAATAACCAATCAAGTTGCTCCTGTCCAATAAAAGCGTACAAATGAAGGAGAAAAAACTCAATCCAGACTTTAAGTAAGTTTAGGGTCTGGTTCGCAGAGTATGGAGTTAAATTTGTTTCACAATTATTCAATGAAAAAAAACTAACCTCAGTTAAGTAAAATAAAATTGTAATCAAAACTTTTGGAATTGTAACAATTTCTTCTTTTTTTTAAATAAAAACTTATTTAAAAAAAAAATTAAATAACTATTTTTTCTCGTGAACTTAAAAAGTTATTTGCAAAACATAAACTTTTATTTGCACACATCAGAAATCTTTTTTTTGTGTGCTATTTTAGGCTCTGCCCACGACGTCATGTGAGAATCGCAAGCAAAACTTTGAATGACAAACAAAAACTTAGAATAGCAAGCAAAGATTTCTGACATGCGCAAATAATTATTTCACTTCATGACACAAAAATTTGTGATTTTAATTTAAAAAAGTTTTTTTAGCAAAACTTTTATTTGTTAAAAAAAAATTACAATTCAAAATGTCTTGATCACAATTTTATTTTATGTAATTGAGGTTAGTTTTTTTTTTTTTATAGAATAATTGTGAAACAAATTGAACTCCATAGAAGAGGTCCCTTGTTTTTCAATTTTGTAATTTATCGTTGTTTATTAAACTCTGAAAGCTATGGGACTTTGTTAATATTCTGTCCTAAAATGTGGTTAGATGTGCCCCTTTTTTTCCTGAGCACCTGCCCCTTTAGTGGGCTCTGCACGTCCCTGATATTCACATTCTTATATTACGTGGCTCAAATTGTTTTTTCCAACAATTTTGGTATACTGCCAGAATAATGTTTTTGTTGAATGCTAATGCAGTAATCTTTATAAAGGCTGAAGATTATCATGTTGTTGTCAGAAGTCAGATCACCTTCAACACTTTTTTATTTTACCAGAAATACCACAACTGTAATCTTTATCAACTTTCATTTGCATTTAAATAACCAAGTCTTTTTTTAAATTACATAAAAATATAAGAAATATCAATATATTCCACCTGTTACGGCTGAGACGAGCTGGTCTGAGCAGCCCAGTCCTCACCTCCTTCTACAGGTGTGCAGTGGAGAGCATCCTGTGCTCCAGCATCAATGTGTGGCATGGAGGCTGCACAGTTGCAGAGAGGAAAGCTCTACAGAGAGTGGTGAAGGCTGCACAGAAGTCTGTTGGAGTCAGTCTCCCCACCATCACAGACATTTACACCTCCAGATGCAGGAAAAGAGCCACCTGCATCATGAAAGACCTCACTCACCCAGCACACTCACTCTTTGCCCCACTCCCCTCAGGACGGAGGTTGAGGAGCATCAAATGTAGAACCACTAGACTGAGGAACAGCTTCTACCCTGAGGCTGTTAGACTCATGAATAAATAAATAATAAGAATAAACACTGCAAAATATCACATCATGCTGATGCTGATCTGTTTTCTTGTTGCTGTGTTCATCTGTGTTCATCTGTGACCATCTGCTCATACAGACTCATGTTCGTGCTGCTGTTTATAATGATGTTTTTCCACTACATTAGGGCTTAGTGTATTACTAGTTGATGTTTTTCTTAGTTAATTCTAGATGTTATTACTGTTCTTTTTCTTTTTCTTTTTTTTTCTCTTGCATTTGTTGTTGGATGTAACTGGGACCCTGTGTATATAATCTCGTTTTCATCACATGTACCACATGCGGTGCAAATGACAATAAAGACTCTCTGACTCTGACTCTGACTCTGTTAGCCAAAAGCAACAAACAACACAAATATATATCAAAGGAAATACAGTAGATATGCCAAAGATAAATCTCCATTTCATGGAATGTTATGGGCAATAACGTTAAATTGATTGATTGATTGAATACTTAAAACTAGTAGTCCTATTTGTGTAAAATATGTATGATGGCACATTTCATGATAATAAAGGCCCTCTTATAAATGCCTGTCAAACAGTAGGCCAATAAGGAACAAGTTCACAAACGCAATTATTTTTTAACATCCATCCATCCAATATATTTTACCCGCTTCTTCCATTTTGGGTCATGGGGGTTGCTGGTGCCCATGTCCAGCAGTCACTGTGTGAGGGGTGGGGTACACCCTGGGCAGGTTGCAAGTCCATCACAAGGCCACATAGAGACAAACGAGATTAACAACCATTCACTCTCTTACTCACACCCATGGACAATTCAGAGTTACCAATCAGCCTAACATGCATGTTTTTGGTCTGTGGGAGGAAACCAGAATACACGGAGAACACCCATGCATGCACGGAGACTGGAGAGAACATGCAAACTGAAGGAGGAGGAGAGATTGTATGTTGAAACAGAAATAAGAATGAAAAACAGAATGAATATAGATGAGATGCAGCAGACTGGTGACTATGATACTAAGAAATCTAACAGCTTTAAACAGTACAAAAACTACCATGTGCATCATTTAAATTATCTACATCATCCCTCTTCAACAATACTAACCCTGTAGCATACTTGCCTTGTAGAAAAGGAGTGAAGCTAACTGTTGGATATTAACCAATGTGCAAAGTTCAGATTACATGTCTAATCCACTCTATATGTGACATACAGCATGAATGATGACTGGGGTTTATTACTAAATTTGTATGGTAATGATACAGAAGTAATGGTAATTATGTTTTAGTGAACCTAATAAATATAGTCAGGGGGCTATTAAATGTATAAAATAAATAGACTGTATTTTCCAGACTATAAGTTGCTTTTTTTTCTTCATAGTTTGGCCAGTCTTGCAATGTATAGTCCAAAGCGACTTAGATATGTTATTTTTTCCCTATTCATGACACAATTTTTGACTGACACATTAAATGTTCATTCATAGTGACATGAACCAAAGAGTAAACATTACCATTTGCAGCCGCGAGAGGGCCCTCTAGGCTTCTAACAAAGTTGTTGTTCCTTTTGTGCTACCCCCCACCCCCACCCATCTTCTTTGGAGTTGGCAGAGTTGTTCAGAAGTGAAACCAAAGATGATAACTTGCTTGTCGGTCTCATTGGCGTGTTATGTTAATTAAGCCTGTGCATGTGCCATGCGCAAACATACAGTATAACCACTGAGAGCGTGAGTCCACGGGGGTGGGCACGCAACCTGTGTCTCTGATGTAACAAAATACAGACTCAGAAAAAGAAGGGAGGGGCAGGGGAGGTGTCTGTCTTTTCCCATCGCTACAGTGCAGCTTCAGTGAGACATGAGTGAGATGGGCAAGAACGGCTTTTTTTATTTTATTTTTTTTAAATAATAAAATGCGATCCAAACCGAGCCTTTGGTCCAGCCCCTTGGTGACCACTGAGTGGGTCAAGCCACCGGGAAATGTCCCAGTGCTCCTGAATCGGAGTCTGTGTGTTATTTCAGATTAAATGTCTTTTCTTGCACTTTGTGAAATAGACTTCTAAAAAAATGCGACCTATACGCTGAAGTGACATGTTTGCTTCCTCTTCATGAGATATTTTTTGACTGATGTGACCTATACTCTGGAGCGATGTATAATCCAGAAAATATGATAAAAAAAATGTACACAATATATATGATAGAGGTGGTCCTCAACTTACGATGGTCTCGAGTTACAACGTTTCGCGGTTACGACGCATCTCCCATTAAAAAAAAAAAAGACATTTTATTTTGAAATTTTGAGTTACACAGTTTCCGGTTTTACGGCGTAAACGTAGCGGCAGAGGAATAGTGCCCTGTACTCTCTAAAAAAGCTAAGTCTGGTCCTCTGGACATTCAAAGAACAAAACAAAACTTTATGCCGTAAACGAATACGGAGGATGGACCGAGCTAGACGGCTGGACGGCGGTTTTACGTCATAAACAAATGCAGAATACGGAGGAGGGACGGAGGAAAGGCTTCACCAGCATCCCAGTAGGAAATTAACTCTTTTTCCCCTTCATTATGGCTCCCAATTGTACAGTATGTGTGTTTTGATAATTATGTAAGGTACTGTGTTAGGATAGGCTAAGAGTGCTTGGTAAAATACAGTACTGTACGTATAAGGTGCAGTATTTACGTATGTTCCGACTTACGTCGAAATTCGGTTTACGCCGTAGCATAGGAACGTATCTCTGTTGTAAGTCGAGGACTACCTGTATATCCCCATATCATGTATAATATCATCAGATTATAGCAATAAAACTGTACAAAACATTTTCTTATTTTATAAAAACACAATATAAATATATCTGGGAAATGTAGATTGTATAGTCTACAGTTAAAAATATGTACAGATACCTTTATCACAAGGAATAAATTAAATAAATCATGAGTAAGAAAAGGTGAATGAAAACATTTGCAGTGTTTAAGTCAAACTTTATGTTGTGAAAGTTTTAGTTTCTTAATCAAATCATTGTAACATATTTGTATTTGGTCCATACATGCATTAACTGTAGTCTGTATCTATTTTCAGATAAATAAAATGTTGTGTTTTGGGGGGAAAAAAATATGGTCAAAGTTTACTTTGTATTTTTTGTAGTGTTGTTTTACTTTTGTTGTGTTTTTCTATACTGTTGGATTTTTTTGTGAAACATGTTTTGTCCTAAAAAGCATGGGACATCACTACAGATTTCGTCCTTGTTTGAAAAGTAAATTACATTACCGGTATTTGCCAGCTGTAAACATTATTGAACACAATCACAGTAGGTGCTGTGCATTAAGCACATGTCTTGTTTCATGGCTGCTTAGAACATTTGGCAAAGCACAAGGAAAAAAATATTCTGATCCCAAAATACAAAATGACAACAAGAATAACTGAACGTCAATAATGCAGAATTTTTTTGCAGGAATAATCATGACCTATGCTATTAAAATGTTCCTAAAGGAAGCAATATATTTTAAATTTTGAGAATATTTTCCTTAATTCTTCAATGTACTTTTTTTGTAAACCATGTTTTCAAACAGTATGTTTAATAGTGGAGTGTGATATACTTAATTTTGACTTGAAAAAAAAAACACATGAATTGTTGTAAATAAGTTTTAAATCAGTTCAATTTTATTAAATAAATGAAACTTCAGGTCATAAATCTAAAAAATGTTAGAAGAAATTCTTCAGACTCATTTTCCAGTAAATTATAAAGGTTTATAAACTTTTCAAAATAAAATGCCAGTGGTTGGTGGCTTGAATGTGACTGTTTTGCACTAAGTAATGAATACATGCACTGATTTATCAGCTGTCCTACACCTGGTGCCATACATTGGCATTTTTCCCAGGAGTGCTTCGACTTCAGTATTTGGTTTAATAACCACTGTGATTTTTCATGCCAAAAGTCTTCAAGTTGAAATTGACAACAGCAACCAAAAAATATAAATACCTACCTTACGGATGCCTTCCTGTGAATCCTCAGCGTTATTATCTGCTCCTCCAGTACGATTAATCATTCGCCACATTTGGGAGTACATGGGATCTCTTTCAAAGGGGTTCATAGCCTTTGAGCGCACCTGGTCATATACTGCAGAGTCCAACACTGTCCCGTAAGGCAACTCTGTCTGCTTGGATAAGTCCTGCAGAGATCTACAGGGGGAAACAAAATGAGAAACATCAAATACCTTAATAAGTCAAGACTATCTTTACATCCCATGCAGACTGTATCCAAAGTGTATTGCAGTGGCAATAAAAAATATAGTCAATACATTTACCTGGTTTAGACATTTTATCAGTCACAGTATAAAGCCTGTCAACCTACTGTTTACATTTTCAAAGATTTATAAAAATGAAACCTAGAGCTTTGTTCACTCTAAACATCTCTGTTAAAAGAAGCTCTGGCTGCCTGTATTGTTAGAAAGACTGCAGGACTCAGGTTGTGGGGCCATTACAATTTGGGTGCAAGCACTTTCCCTAAGTGTCCTGATACATGCTCAGTTGATTCAGGTCCTCTGGATGGATTCTTCTTTATTGAAATGTTTCGTCTTTCATGCAAAAGCCTTCTAGAAGAAGTCAACCTTGTTCCACCCTTTCCTTAAAGCTCATGTAGCTTTTTGTATAAACATATTTCTTCACTCTGTCACTCCCTCCTGACAGACTGATGTTAGCCAGGTAATCTCTGAAAAAAATAAAAAATAAAAAATTGTCCCCTTGCTTCTCCAGGTGGTAAATAAGCATTTCTAAAAAGAAAAGGTGACACGCCATTTTCCAGCCAATAAAAAGAGAGTTTGTAACCAGCCAATAAAAACAGAGCTTGAATTTGAATTAGCCAATAAAAACAGAGCTTGATGATTATGATGATTATGATTTATTTGTTTTCTCAGGGACAGTGCACAACAATACATTGACCTACAAAAACAGGAAAGATGCATTGTGCCAGGTTATAGTAATAATACTAATTTCCGCCTGTAGTCCCCGGACAGGTTGATGTTTAACAAGAGTAACGGATTTTTGTAAGTGGATGAGAAAACCATTAAACACAAATACAGACACAATATATACATACATATCATACCTCGCCCCTCAAATATACCATACATAAAAAACTTTCAAAATTTCACCAGTTCTCTCACACACACACGCACTACCAGTTTGTTCACATACACACACACACACACACACACACACACGCACACACACTCACACACTCACACACACACACACACACACACACACACACACACACACATACACATCATATATACATAATCACACTTCTTCAAACAAACCTACAAACTGTACTTTCACTCACACACAGTCATCACTGGTGGGTGCAAACCTGCTTTGATAAAAGCCATTTCCTTGTCAGATGTGCAAACGTTGGGAAACTTGTACATTTTATAATCTCAGTAGGCAGAATATTCCACTGACTCATGGCAACAACAGAAAAGACGGATTTAGCAAAAGAGGTCCTACATTTAGGGATGCTGCACTCTCCTCTAGAGGTCGCCCTTGTGACTCGAGTTGTTTTTTCTGAGTTCAATATGACAAACCTTCTTAGAGGAGGAGCAGCCATACCATGGATGATTTTAAAAAGTAGACAAATATTTGCATGAAATATTAAATTGTCAAAGTTTAAAAGATCATATTTGAAAAGAATATGACAGTGGTGATATTGTCTGGATTTCCTATCATGAATTTTTATTGCACTTTTGAACATTGATTCAAGAGGCTTTAGAGCTGTTTTACTAGCCTGTGACCAGCTAGTCATGCAATACAGAAAACGCGAGAAAATCATAGAGTTTAAGTACATATATGATGCCTCAGTAGTAAGAGATCCTCGTATGTACCTGAAGTTCACCAGACTAAATTTTAAAGAGTTGCGCAGTTTCTTTACATGGTCTCTAAAATTCAAATTTGAGTCAAGGGTAACACCTAAATAGGTAAAGTTGTTTACATTTTTTATTTTTTCCCCATTTATATGGATATCAGGATAATCCAAACATTTATTTCTGTTTGTAAAGTACATTGCAACTGTCTTTTCTACATTTAATGTGAGACAGCAGTTTTGTAGCCAGGCAGCAACCTTTTTCAATTCTCCTGTCAATTTTGTGGCCACTTCTGTTATATTTTTTCCATGAGTGAACAAAACAGTATCGTCCGCATACATGATGATATTAATATCACACATTGAGGGGAGATCATTGATGTATAGACTAAAAAGCAGCGGCCCTAAAATAGAGCCCTGCGGAACTCCCATGGTGCAGTCTTGAAAGGGGGACAGTGTGTGATTTACTCGAACACATTGTTTCCTGCCACTTAGGTATGATGTAATCCAGTTTATTGTCTGACGAGACAGTCCATAATTTGATAGTTTGCTTATTAAAATGCTGTGGGAAACAGTATCGAAAGCCTTTCGCAGGTCTAGGAACACGGCACCCACTAAACCTCCTTGAATTTGAATCAGCCAATAAAAACAGAGCTTGAATTTGAATTTCAGCAGACCATGGGAGAGCAGAGCCATATATGGCTCTGAGGGGGAGGGATCAGAATGCTTTGCCTGTTGAATTTTTTTCTAAGTGCTGCAGTTCTACAGAAACTGCAGACTGAACCTTTAAGATTATGTCAGTATGTCTGCTCTGGCTAGGAGCCACTAACAGAATATGGGTTTTCATCTGTTTATTTTGGTGGGAACTAATATCATGACGAGGGAAGTAAAAGGCATGCAAAAGATCCCACAGCCTTTGGCAAGTTAGAGCTTGGACTACCGTACTAGTGTCCCTGTGGGACTCATCACTAGGTATCACCAGACAAATCAGATGGTCTTTAATTCCATGCCCGACATTCCTAAAGATTAGACCAAAATGGCTCTCAAAATTTCTGGTTGAAATAGCCACATTGACCTCTTTGGACAAAAATACAATCTTCAATGCCATGCCCTGGATGTGAGCCCTAAGGAGAAGCTCCTCTTACATCAACCACCAAAGCGAGTTGTGCTTTGGTGGCTGATGTAAGCGGCCACTTCACTACGGTCAGTTCAGATCAATACACATATCCCCAAACCATTGGGAGAGGGTTTCATTGCACAGAACAGGGCCTCTAGTCACAGCAGGTTGACATAAACCCATGTCTAAAATGGATCTGATCGACCCTCAGACACATAGTTTTATCACAGAGTATACTACTCTATTTCTGAGGATCCACATTGGACCCACAGGCATTCTGAGTCCTGATGCTGTTTTGTTGTCACAAATACACCACACTCTTGGAGAAAGACAAAGTGAAACTGGAAACTAAGCATTATATTTAGTGTGTTTAATAAAACTACCGGTAGTACTTTATAAGGCAGTATCTCTAGCACAATGTAAGCTTGGTAAATAGTAGTACTTAACGTGCATACATTTGTATATATTTATATATACAGTGCTTTACACCGTCATTTATTCTGCACACAAATTCTTGGTTTTAGAAAGTATAATAGACTAGTCCAAGTATAATAGTTTTTTTTAGATAATAGACTGATTGGTACCAAAGCTACAGAACTTCTAATAGAGTCTCTGATGTGAGCTAGATGATAACACATGATCATCTTGACCTTACACATGTAAATATCCCTAAATTAAACGGGCATGCTCCTCCACTCTCTCACTCCTGCCATCAGGTTTTAAGCATTATTGGCCTGCTGCAATGCAACTTCTGTCATTAATTGCCATTCAGTGAGATGACTCACTGTGTTGACTTAGATGCAAGTGCACAATGAAAGCCTCAGGTAGAATGCATCCTCCCAATTACAAGAGTGCCTTTTGAATGAACTAACATGAATACATTTAATAATAATAATAATAATAATAATAATAATAATAATAATAATAATAATAATAATAATAATAATAATAATAATAATAATAATAATACACTTTATTTGTATAGCACCTTCCTACAATGCCTTGCATTGACCAGCGGGTTCGGATGTTGTCAGTCCATAGAATGGGCGTTATCAACTGTTATCGTCCCCATTCAGGTACAATAAATCAGTGAAAATAAAAACAGCAGCAGTAAGAGGAGGCAGTGGAAATAAAAATACTTAATACTAAAATACCAGAAGTAATAAAAGTTACACACTGAAAGCTTTTTTGAACAAGTGGGTCTTCAGTCTGGTTTTGAACAGAGTCAGATCAGAGGTGGCACGCAGCTCAAGGGGGAGGCTGTTCCAGGCTTTTGGGCCGGCAACAGAAAATGACCGGTCTCCCCATTGTTTGTACCTTGAGCGAGGCACCTCCAGCAGGTGTTGACTGGCAGATCGTAAATCTCTGCCGGGCTGATGGACTTTCAAAAGTTCTGAGATGTAGAGAGGTGCAAGTCCATTCAGAGCTTTGAAAACAAACAGCAGCAGCTTGAACTGTATCCTGAACTGAACCGGGAGCCAGTGTAGAGAGGACAGGACAGGAGTGATGTGTTCATATTTTCGTGTGTTGGTCAAAAAGCGCGCGGCAGAGTTCTGTACAAGTTGTAAACGGGAGATGGAAGATTGATTAATTCCAATCATACAAAGCATTACAGTAATCAAGTCTGGAGGTCACAAAGGCATGGATGGCCTTCTCCAGATCACTGCGGCTGAGGAGTGACTTTACTTTAGAGAGCAGACAGAGCTGAAAGAAGCTGGTTTTGACAACAGAACCGATCTGTTTATCAAGCTTTAAGTTGGAGTCAAGCTCCACTTCAAGATTTCTTACCACCTGGTTGAAGTGGGGGAGAGGAAAACCTAAACTGGGACTGGGAAGGATGTTGCTGGTGTCATTTAACCATTTACTTACTTCATTTGTAATTGATTACCTTAGTAAGTGGTCTGCAGAGCCACAAATACATCAACTTCCTCTTATAAAGCAACATCAAGGTAGAATACTTCCAACAGAAAATGCTCTATGTAGAACCAACCAAAATACCCTTTCTCATCATGTAAACTAGAGGATTCTCACACAAATAGGGTCTCATTTTTAATTTTCTGTGCTGTCTCATGAAGAAACTAATTTTTGTGGCCATTTCAGACCAAAATTATATGTGCTTAGTGAGTTCTGTTCTGCACAGTGAAGTTTCATGGATGCTGTGCACAATAGGCAGGCTTTTCAAAACTACAAGCAGACAATATGTTTGACAGGTAGAAAGCTCTCATTTTATGTGCAGTGCTGCTGGCTATAGCTTTTTCCACCATGAACAATATAGTCAAGGAACAAGAGTGGCAGTAAATGATGCAACAAACATCATGCAGTTATCAGGCTGTAGTAGAGTTGTAGAGTTGCTCCCGGTAGGACTGGATGGCGCCTTGCATGGCAGTCTGCCGCTACCAGTGTATGAATGTGTGTATGAATGGGTGGATGGTTGGTATTGTAAAGCGCTTTGGGGCCCCTCATAGGGGGCTGGAAAGCACTATAAATAAGCTCCATTTACCATTCCATTTACCATTTAGTAGTGGACTTGAAGGTTATGGGCATAAAGGAACTTTTCTGTCAGGGCATAACCTACCTCAAAGTAGATGAACAAATGTTTATTTAGTAAGTATGATGACAACATACAGTACAGGGTTTGGGAAGAAAAATAATATTAACTGGCACACACCATCTCCTCTATAAATTAATTACTTGGATCTAGACAGGTCTACACAGGTCTTCTACAGGTCAACAGTGAGAACAGGCATCCAAATATAAGTGACATGAATTACAAAGATTAAAATTGAATTTGGGAGTAATAAGTGCAAGGAAATTAACAACTGAAACCAGTTTGGACAGCAGCATTGAGTTCACATTATTTGACAAGGTGGTTTTGGTGGTCTAGAATTGCGCCGCTCAAGGTGGCTGCATGTTAGAGCAGCTCTGTTACTTAAATTCTGAGATTTTGCTTTTGGAAACTTTAACTCCTCATTTTATGGATGTAAATCAACATTTTTTGGACAATTGTTTCCTCTGGTATCGGATGCTGTGCAGCTGGATGGATTTTTACTGAAACCTTTTTAATTTTGGACATTTGTTATGATGTGTAACCATGGCAACTGGGCATTTTTCTACAACTAACAGCAGCTGATTAACATCTCAAAAGCTCCAATAATATCTCAACTACAGCCCCAAATCTCAAATGAGTTGAAAAGAATGTTCTGTGGACGCATTCTCATCTACCTGCCGGCTGTGCTCAAGTGCCTGACCACTGAGATCCTGGAACAAGCAGGAAACTCGGCTGACAGCGGAAGGACAGGATCGTCCCCCGGCACTTACAGTTGGCTGTCTGCAGCGATGAGGAGCTCGACAGACTGCTGGGAGGAGTGGCCATCGCTTTGGGAAAAGTTCTGCCCAGCATTCGGGCAGTCCTACAGCATGGGGGAACCGAGAGACCAGCCAAGTCTGGGTGGACGGATCGGACGGCATCTGTAGCCAGTTTCTTAGGATCCACTGTGGGATGGACCTTTACAAGAGATCCTTCCTGCCTACAGCCATCTGTATCTATAACATCTTTTAATGAAATGAGGATAACGAGTTACATCAACAAATAATTTCCCTTTGGGATTAAATATTTTTGAATTGAATTGAATTTGTTGGTTGCTTTGTCCGTGGTTGATATGTGTGGGTAATAAAATAGAAACAAGTCAGTCTGCACTGAATATTTTAGTTTCTCTTTTCAATTCTCTTTTGCACTTCCCATTCCCCATAAACGGTTACCTCTAGGGAAATACACAAGCTACTGTTAATTATGATGCAACAGAGCTCGGGTTGCCTTTCAAAGAGTTTTGCGACTGAGGAATGTAATGGAGAACCATTACAAGAACTAATTACTGCTTGTTTGTTTTTGTTTTTTTAAAATTGTACTTACAATTGTACTTACACACCACCCATGGATTTGAGATAGTCATATCTGGGAAACAAAACATGTACACAAAAAACACTGAACAGATAATGCCTAATGAAGAACAAGTGTACAGTATTTGCTGTCATTAATTCAGCTGCAATACGGTACACCCACACAGAAGATTTAATGGGTACAAATAAAAGCTGGTACTGTTTGCTTTATGGAAAGGTGGTTTGCCAGGGAAAATATACATACATGCAAACACAAAAATACATAGGCATGTTGAACAGTATGAAACAATTTTAGATTTTAATGCTAATGGCTGGTCTTCTGGTTTTTCCACTGCTATCCCTTTCTAAGCAACTCAAATCTGATTTTAAAAAATCATTTGAAGATTTTAATGAACTCTGCCATGAACATGAATCTTTTATTGCTGTCAATTAATCTTTGACCTTAATAATCTTCCCCTCCCCACTAATCTCCCTTGAGAATATGCTAGGTTGTCAGCACACTCTTTGACAAGGATTCACACTTTATAATTTGGTTTTATGAGGTACTAAAACTAAGCTTTTTCTTACAAGTTACCTTGCAATAGACTGGCAGTGAAATACTTGCTAGGACTTTAAATTATTTGATATTAGCTTTTATAAAGCAAAAACTGTAAAGTCTATGGGATTTATGATGGCTTTAATGATTAATAAAACAAATTACAGTTATTACTGAATAAAACAAAATATAAAAAAAGATGTGATTCACAACATACACGGATTGTCATGAATGTCTTTAAAACATGTTTGTAAATGTTCGTTTCCAGTGACAAAAATAAAAGCCTTCACTACAGTTACAAATACTCTCTGGAACACAAACTTTTTTCTTCTGTGGTTGCATGTCATAGCCACAAGCAAATAATGACTTTTGGCCAGATATACGAAGGTTTGTACAAATGCTTTCCAAAGAATAGATTTTTATTTGTATTTTTTTCACAATTCCAATTTCAGTGTTCTATTGTAGATTTCACAAATGGAGATTGTGCAAAATGAAGATGTAGCAGCTTATTGTGTACACACGCACTATTGCTGTTGTCTGCAAGAAGTCCCAACAAAATAACATATTTTATTTTATTTATATTATTTATCCTCCAGGACCCTGTTGAGGGTGTAGAGCTGGTCCAGTTTGGTGGCCTTAGAATCGCTTCTCTGTTTTTTGCAGATGATGTGGTCCTATTGGCTTCATCAGATCGTGATCTACAGCTTTCGCTGGAGCGGTTTGCAGCCGAGTGTGATGCGGCCGGGATGAGGATCAGTTCCTCCAAATCCGAGGCCATGGTCTTGAGCCGGAAAAGGGTAGCATGCCTTCTCCGGGTCGGGGAGGAGGTCCTGCCCCAAGTGGAGGAGTTTAAGTATCTCGGGGTCTTGTTCACGAATGAGGGAAAACTGGAGCGTGAGATCGATAGGCGGATAGGTGCAGCATCCGCAGTGAAGCGGGCGCTGTACCGGTCTGTCGTGGTGAAGAGAGAGCTGAGTCGAAAGGCAAAGCTCTCAATTTACCGATCGATCTACGTTCCCACCCTCATCTATGGTCATGAGCTTTGGGTTGTGACCGAAAGAACGAGATCTCGGATACAAGCGGCTGAAATGAGTTTTCTCCGCAGGGTGTCTGGACTCTCCCTTAGAGATAGGGTGAGAAGCTCAGTCATCCGGGAGGGACTCGGAGTAGAGCCGCTGCTTCTCCACATCGAGAGGAGCCAGTTGAGGTGGCTCGGGCATCTGGTTAGGATGCCTCCTGGACGCCTCCCTGGTGAGGTGTTCCGGGCATGTCCCACCGGGAGGAGACCCAGAGGAAGACCCAGGACACGCTGGAGGGACTATGTTTCTCGGCTGGCCTGGGAACGCCTTGGGATTCCCCCAGAGGAGCTGCTCCAAGTGGCTGGGGAGAGGGAAGTCTGGGCCTCCCTACTTAGGCTGCTACCCCCGCGACCCGACCCCGGATAAGCAGACGAAAATGGATGGATGGATGGATGGATATATTATTTATCCTTTATATTAAAGTGGTATGATCTTTAAAACTTTTACAGTTACCTCAGTAAAACACAAATTATGCATCTGAGGAGGAACCATGGAAAATGTGGAATCCCTCAAATGATCCACTTGAGGAGGAAATATGGAAACAGGGGAATCCTTTCAAATCATCCAGCAGAGGAACGCAAACCATTGAAATTGTAGAATTCTTGAAATTATGCACCTGAGGAGGAACCACGAAAATGTGGAATCCCTTAAATGCTGCTGTTGAGAAGGAACCATGAAAATTGTGTAATCCTTCAAATGATGCACCAGGCTAGAGGAATGATTGAAATTGTGTAATCCCTCAAATGATGCACATGAGGAGGAACCATGGAAAATGGGGACTCCCTCAAATGCTGCAGCTGAGGAGGAACCATGGAAACTGTGGAATCCTTCAAATAATGCACCAGAGGAGGAACTATTGCAATTGTGGAATCTTTTAAATGGGGCGGCCGTGGCGTAGTGGTAATGGCAGTCGTCCCCCGATCGGAAGGTTGGAGGTTCGAATCCCGGTTCCCCACACCATTTGTCGTTGTGTCCCTGGGCAAGACATTTTACCCCAAGTTTCTCCCGGTAGGACTGGATGGCGACTTGCATGGCAGTCTGCCACTACCGGTGTATGAATGGGTGGATGGTTGGTATTGTAAAGTGCTTTGGGGCCCCTCATAGGGGGCTGGAAAGCGCTATATAAATAAGCTCCATTTACCATTTTACCATTTACCATTTAAATGATTATCCAGAGGAGGAACTGTGGTAAATGATGGAATTCTTCAAATTAAGCACTTGAGGAGGAACTATGGAAACTGTGGAATCCTTCAAATGATGCACCAGAGGAGGAGGAGGAAACATGTGAACTAGTAACCTTCAGATGATTCACCTGAGGAGGATCCATGGATAAATATGGAATACTTCAAATGGTGCACCAGAGGAGGAACATGGGAGCTGTGGAATCCTTGAAATGATGCATCAGAGGAAGAACCATGGGACCTGGAATCCCTCAAAGGATGCACCAGAGGCAGAAGACACATGGAATTCTAGAATTGCGACGCTCAAGGTGGATGCATGTTGGTGTAGCTTCGTTACTTAAATTCTAAGATTTTGCTTCTGGAAACTTTAATTCCTCTTTTTCTGGATGTATATTACATTTTTTGGATGATTGTTTCCTCTGGTATTAGATGCTGTGCAGCTGGAAGGATTTTTACTGAAACTATTTTAGTTTTGGACATTTGTTATGATACATAACCATGGGAACAAGGCAGTTTTCTACAACCAACAACAGCTGATTAACATCTCAGAAGTGCAAATAATATCTCAACTACAACCTCAAGTCTCAAATGAGTTGAAAGGATGCAAATGTAAATGTTCTGTGGATGCATTCTCATCTACCTGCCAGCTGTGCTCGAGTGCCTGACCACTGAGATCCTGGAACTAGCAGGAAACACGACTCATGACAGTGGAAGGACAGGATTGTCCCTCTGCACTTCCAGCCCCCTGTCCACAGTGAGAAGCTCGGCAGACTGCTGGGAGGAGTGGCCATTGCTCTGGGAAGAGTTCTGCCCTGCATTCGGGCAGTTCTACAGTCTGGGGGATCCAACCAGCCAAGTCTGGGTGGATGGATCGAACGGCATCTGCAGCCAGTTTCTTAGGATCCACTGTGGGATGGACCTTTACAAGAGATTCTTCCTGCCTACAGCCATCAGTATCTATAACATATCTTAATGAAATGAGGATAACGCGTTACAACAAGACATAATTTCCCTTTCGGATTAATAATTTTTGAACTGAATTTGAATTGAACTGAAATCTAGAATCCATGGGTAATGACAAAACCCTTCAAATGCTGCACCAGAGGAGGAATCAAGGGGAAATTATGGAATTCTGCAAATGATACACTTGAGGAGGAACCATGGAAACTGTGGAATCTCTCAAATGAGACACTTTAGGAGGAACCATTGAAATTATGGAATTCCTGAAATAATGCATCTAAGGAGGAACCATGGAAAACGTGGAATCTCTCAAATGATGTACTTTAGGTGGAACCATGGAAACTCTGGAATCCTTCAACTGATTCATCCGAGGAGGAACAGTGGAAATTGGGGACACCTTCAAATGTTGTAGCTGAGGAAGAACCATTGAAACTGTGGAATCCTTCAAATGATTCACCAGAGGAGGAACCATTGCAATTATGTAATCTTTCAAACGATGCACATGGGGAGTAACCATGGAAACTGTAGAATCCCTCAAATTATGCACCCTAGGAGAAATTATGGAAACCATGGAATCCTTCAAATGTATGTACCAGAGCCATATAAAGTGAGAGTTGCGACACTTCCATAGAGTTTCGTTGTAAGAATGGAATGCGGAAGTCACGTGGGTCATGGAGGGGGTGATTTGTTCCATGGCTCGGTTACAGTCTGACTCTGCCTGCAGTAGCGCTCCGTCGCCACCAGAGGACGCAGCTCCACAAGGTTTCCATAGCCGTTGTTTGGAACGAATGACCGCCTGTCTGCGAGATCAAAGAGTGTCAGAACTCTCTATATATATGGCTCTGGTATGTACCAGAGGAGGAACCATTGAAATAGTGGAATCCCACAAATGATGAACCTGAGAAGGAACCATGGAAACTGTGGAATCCTTCAAATGATGCACTTGAGGACAAACCATGGAAACGATGGAATCCCACAAATGATGCACCTGAGGAGGATCCATGGAAAATGTGGAATTCCTCAAATGATGCACATGAGGAGGAACCATGGAAACTGTGGAATCCCACAGATGATGCACCTGAAGAGGATCCATGGAAACTGTGGAATCCATCAAATGAGGCACCTTAGGAGGAACCATGGAAACTGTGGAATCCTTGTGTGTAGTGTCATGGGAGCATATGCATCTAGATATTATGTGTTTAATTGTTTTTGTTTTATGTGAATTTAATTTCTCTGTGCATGTGGATTTGCATACACTTGTGTTTCTGTCCTGTGTGTATGTTAACTCATTTTGCAAGCAATTATATTTCCTTAAGCAGCTCAATGAACAAGTAAATGAAGTGAACAGCAGTTGAATGTATTTTGTGACAAATACTGTATGTGTGTGAAACTGTTTGTGTGTTTGTGTGTGTGTGTCACTGGGTGTGTTAGAGTGAATAAAAGAGAATGAGACAAACCGGAAAGAGAGCAACATTTTTTAAATTTAATGTAAATTTGGGTTTTTCAGTGAATAATCAATGTGAAGCCTGACCTCACAAAAGTACGTACAGCATGACCAACTGCTAAGTGGTGCAATGACGGTGCTGGTGTCTGGTCCATCAGACTACAAAATGTAAAGGAGAATCCTGATTTGGATTGAAAAAAAAATCTTCATAATCTTGGCCTTTCTTGGAGTATTCATTTGTCTGATTATTAAGTCAACATCTTATATATTTTTTTTTCAACCTTAGAAGGTTTGGAGAGCTTTGCACAAAAGGTACAATTTTAATTGTTTATAATCTTTCCACAGAACTATATTTCAAAACAGCTGAATTAACCTAACAATGTCATTGTCAGACATGATGTTAAATTAATGAACTTGTCTTGCTCACCAACTTAAAGTGTGGACTTTTAGTGACACCGATTGCATTTTATAAGTGACTACCTGTGTTTCTGGTTATTTTTTAAAATTATGTACAAAACAATTTACATGTTTGAACTCCCATGTCAGGTGGCATTGAAGGTAGAGCTGCTGCCTCTCAACAAGCAGGTCTACCACCTGCACCACCATGCCACCTGATATGGGAGCCCAGGGGCCTTTCTGGGTGGAGTTTGCATGTTCTCTCTATGCATGCATGGGTTTCCTCCCACATGTCAGGATGGCTCCCTTGGCTGGTCGGTTTCCATCCCTACATCTTTGGTCTTCCACGACTACAGGTGTTTAGTGTTTAGGTAATTAGTTGTGTCTGTATTTAAGTTAGCATTTTGCCCTTTGCTTTTGTCGGGTCATAGTCATTTCTCCCTGATGTCTGGTGGAGCCATTAATCATTTTCTCATCGTCTTGTAAGTAGCTGCACCATCAGCTTTTTGTTTTCATAATTAAAGTATTTATTATTTTTAAACTCTTCGTCTCTGAGTCCTGTCTGCCTGCACTCTGGGTTTGCTTGCTCCACCGGAACAATTCGTGACAGTATGACCCAACCTTCAAAACGCAAAACCCGTAAGCAGACCATCGGATCCGCTCAGTGGCTGACGGACGCGGTCCCGGGTCTGGACGAGCCGACTGTCATTCGCATGTACGGGTTTCGAGCAGGAACCGTCTGGATGGACCACAGCCCAGGGGTGGAGATCCTCTCATCTCCACTTCTGATTGAGGAGGAAGAACAGAGGAAGTTCAGAGGTGGCCGCGCAACCTTCTGGCCAGCCTCTTTTACTCCTACACTCCGATCGATGTGGTCCGACTCAGACGAAGATTCAGAACTGGAGGGGTTCTGGGAAGGTCCGGTACTGACTCTCAGTCCACGTCGCCGCCGGACTGAAAAAGTGGACATTTCCGGGTCCCAGCCCCATCCACCTTCAATCTCTCCTCACCGGCTGTCAAAAAAGCTGGGGAACTTTTTGAAGGGGGGGTGTCAGCCCATGTGCCAGGCCGGCTGACAACGGTTCTGACGGGACTGAGGGGGGACTTTTTCTGAAGGAGGAAGCTGCACGCCCCGGCGCACCTGCCGTGAGAGGAGAGGAAGTCAGCAGCTCCAGTGTTTTGTGGGAAAAATTGATCGTTGCTGAGAGAATCATTTCCTTATACACTGGGGCTGACAACAAAGACAGCTCGCTGGAGGCGTGGCAGTCGTTCAAGCAAGCGTGGAGAGAGTGGTGTGTGCTACGTTCACTACTGCTCGCTCGTGATCAGTCAGGTTCACCTCCCAGCTCACCACCAGCTGATCACAGCTCCCCGTCTTCATCAGCTTCTCCTCTGAGTTCACCTGGCAGCTCAGCAGCAGCAGCTTCACCTAGCAGCTCAGCAGCAGCGTCACCAGAAGCTGTAACTCTCAGCTCCTCAACTCCAGCTGCACCTCTGAGCTCACCCACAGCAGCTGTATCTCTGAGCTCACCTACAGCAGCTGCACCTCTGAGCTCACCCACAGCAGCTGAACCTCTGAGCTAACCCACAGCAGCTGAACCTCTGAGCTCACCCACAGCAGCTGAACCTCTGAGCTCACCCACAGCAGCTGAACCTCTGAGCTCACCCACATCAGCTGAACCTCGGAGCTCACCCATAGCAGTTGAACCTCTGAACTCACCCACAGCAGCTGAACTTCTGAGCTCACCCACAGCAGCTGAACCTCTGAGCTCACCCACAGCAGCTGAACCTCTGAGCTCACCCACAGCTGGCCCAGGTCTCATGCCAGCTGCTCAGCCTGAGGTACCTCTCTGTACACCATCTGCTTCACAGCTGAGTTTACCAACTGTTGCATCTGGTCTGGGACTCACTTCAGCTCCACCAAATCTGGTTCCCATGCCAGCGCCCAGACTGGCTCCCATAACGCCCAGACTGGCTCCCATGCCAGCGTCCAGACTGGCTCCCATGCCAGCGTCCAGCCCTGCTCCCATGCCAGCGTCCAGACCGGCTCTCATGCCAGCATCCAGACTGGCTCCCATGCCAGCGTCCAGACTGGCTCCCATGCAAGCGCCCAAGCGGTTTCTTGTACTAGCCACCGACCAACCAGGCCCATCAGAAGCAGTTTCACTTTTTCTCTCCGCAGACGTTGTTCCCGAGGTGGTCCTGGGTCCTAAGGTCCTCACTGCTCCATCCAAGGTCCTCACCCCATCGGAGGTCCTCGTCTCGTCGGGGGGTCTTTACCTCTGAGGTCCTCGCTGCAGCAGAGGTCCTCACGTCCATTAAGGCCCTTGCTCCAACAGAGGTCCTTAACACTTCAGGGGTCCCTACTATACCAGGGGACCTCGTTGCTGCTGAGGTCCTCCCTGCCGCATAAGATCTGACACCTGCCGCTGGAGATCTGGGACCAGCCTCAGAAGACTCGGAACCATCGGCTGCAGACCACGGCTCATCGGCTGCAGACCATGGCTCATCAGCTGCAGACCACGGCTCATCGGCTGCAGACGTCCCATCGCCTGATGTCTCGCCGACTGCAGTCGTCCCATCGCCTGATGACTTGCCGACTGCAGAAGTCTCAACGCCCGACTCGCCGACTACAGACGTCTCGATGCCCGACTCGCCGACTGCAGACGTCTCGACGCCCGACTTGCCGACTGCAGACGTCTTGATGCCAGTCTTGCCGACTGAAGCAGAAGTCTCGACGGCAGACTCGCCGACTGCAGATGTCTCGATGCCCGACTCGCCGACTGCAGACGTCTCGACGCCCGACTCGCCAACTGCAGACGTCTCGACGGCAGACTTGTTGACTGAAGACATCTCATCGCCCATCTCGGCGCCCAACGACGTCTCATTGCCCGTCTCGGCGCCCAACGACGTCTCATCTCCCGTCTCGACGCCCAACGACGTCTCATTGCCCGTCTCGGTGCCTAGCGACGTCTCATCGCCCGTCTCGGCGCCTAACGACATCTCATCACCCGTCTCTGCGCCCAACGACATGTCATCGCCCGTCTCGGCGCCCAACGACGTGTCATCGCCCGTCTCGGCACCCAACGACATCTCATCGCCCGTCTCGGCGCCCAACGACGTCTTATCGCCAGTCTTTGCGCCTGTCTCGGTGCCTAACGACGTCTCATCACCCGTCTCGGCGTCCAACGACGTCTCATCGCCCGTCTCGGCGTCCAACGACGTCTCATTACCCGACAATGTCTCATCGCCCGTCTCGGCACCCGACGATGTCTCATCGCCTGTCTCGGCACCCGACGACGTTTCATCGCCCAGTCTCGGCACCCTGCGACATCTCTTCGCCCGTCTCGACACCCAACGACGTCTCATCACCCGTCTTGGCGCCCAACGACCTCTCATCGCCCGCAGCGGTGGCTCCACAACTCATCTCATCGCCCGCAACGGAAGCTTCACACCTCACCTCATCGCCTACAGCAGAAGCTCCTCAGCCCTTCTCCTTGCCTACAGCAGAGGCTCCACTACCCATCTCATCACCTACTGCAGGGGCTCCACGGCTCTCCTCATTACCCGTGGCGGAGGCTCCATGGCTCATCTCTTCGCCTGCTACGGTGGCTCTCGCATCTCCGGGGTCCTTCCGGTCTTCAGGGGTCCTTGTTTCAGTCTGGGTCCTCACTTCTGCAAGGGACTTTGTTCGTCGACCTACGGCCATCCTGGGGATCTTCTCTCCTCCAGTTGTGGTTCCTCCACTGGTCACGTGGGACCGGCCTCCTGGTCGTCCGCCGGTCCCCTAGCTGTTCGACGGTTGGTCGCCGCGCCTCCCCTCGGATCTGGCTGATGGTGATGGGCGACCTCCTGGATGTCCTCCGGTTCTGGCTGATGGTGATGGGCAGCCTCCTGGACATCCTCCAGATCTAGCTGATGGTGTTGGCCCGCCGTCCTGCCTGTTGCCTCCCTTCGCCCGCCCTTGTTCTTTGGGGGGGTCATCTTTTGGGACGCCATGGGGCGACTGTGTGTGTGTGTGTGTGTGTGGGGGGGTACTGTCAGGATGGCTCCCTTGGCTGGTCGGTTTCCATCCCTACATCTTTGGTTTCCCACGACTACAGGTGTTTAGTGTTTAGGTAATTAGTGGTGTCTGTATTTAAGTTAGCATTCTGCCCTTTGCTTTTGTCGGGTCATAGTCAATTCTCCCTGATATCTGGTGGAGCCATTAATCATGTAAGTAGTTGCACCGTCAGCTTTTTGTTTTCATAATTAAAGTATTTATTATTTTTACACTCTTCGTCTCTGAGTCCTGTCTGCCTGCACTCTGGGTTTGCTTGTTCCACCGGAACCGAATTGTGACACCACAGACCAAAAACATGCAGTCTGTGCCTATTCATGTTAGTCTGATTGGTAACTATAAATTATCCCTAGGTGTGAGTGACCCCCAATTTACACTACATGCGTTCCGGCTCCGGTCCGCTCCGGTCTGACCTCCGTAGCAAATACGCACCCATTATAATCAATGAGAGCGTTTACACTGGCTCCGCACGGCGGCGGCGAGCAGACGGCAGTCCGTCAAAATAGACCTCGATACTATTTCTGCCGGACGCCGGAGCTGTGCCGGAGTCAACTTTTAAAGATTACGTCGCACCAACAGGAAAAGGAATGAGCACAACATCCGTATTTACAAAATAAAATCACCACGGGCGGACTAATCCTAGCTCTATACGGATTTATTTGTACAAAAATGCTGTCAAACTATCATTTATGACTACGTCTACAAACGCAATACAAGAAATAAAAAAAATAAAAAAAGTGTTTTATTCTGAAATGTAATAAATCACTTCCTGTCGCTCAAACCATGTCCTGTCGCTCATTTACGAGAGAATATCAACAACCAAACAGCGAGGCTGTCTCTACTGTTGTTCTCCTTCTTCCACCGAATGAATTGTTTTGTTCTGACTTCTTTATTTCAAAGTCAAAAGTCAAAGTCAACTTTATTGTCAGAACTGCAATATGTACAGGACATACACAGGACCGAAATTGCGTTTCTCTCAGTCCCTCGGTGCAACAGTAACCATCTAAACACTAAACACTAAAACATTTAATACACATAAGCATAAAATAGTAAAAAAGTGTAACACTGTCCTGAGTTTTTTCATAATAGTATAAAAGTATGAAAATTTACACCAACACTGAAACACCAAACACCCCTAAAACACCAAACACCCAATGAACATAAGCATAAAATGAAATAATAAAAGTGTAATACTGTCCTGAGTTTTTGCATAGTAGTATGAAAAGTATAAAAACGTAAATCTATAAAATAAACTGAAGTTTCTAGCGTTGACATTTGCAAAGAGTGGCACAGCAGCATATAAGTTAATGTACACAGTATATGTATGAGGTAGTTGATGTTGGTATAGAGGCAAAGTGGCATATGCAGTGAGGCACATAAGGCACATTTGGCATCCTTAGATAAGGCTAGTCAGAGAATGCTGTATATGTATCTGCAGTAGTGTAGATAAAAGTAGTGTAAATGTAAACAGTAGTAATAAATGTAAAGCAGTAGTAATAAATGTAAACAGTATTAATAAATGTAAACAGTGAATGTAAACAGTAGTATGACTATAGGCAGTAATGTAATACAAACATTAGTGCAAATATGAGAAGTAGTGCAAACTGAATGAACACATGACCGAGAGTTTAGTGAATAACCCGTTTGATGACACAGAGTCCAGTGTTAAAAACTTTGTGTTGAGTGGTAATGTGTGAGAAAGTTTTTTGTGTTAAGGCAGTTCAAATGGGAGGGGAGGCAGAGCAGGCAGAGTGTTTAGCATTCTGACTGCCTGATGAACAGAGCTGTCTCTCAGTCTGCTGGTACGAGCCTGGAGACTCCTCAGTCTCCTCCCTGATGGCAGCAGTCTAAAGCGGCTGTGTAGTGGGTGTGTGGGATCACCTGCCATGCGGTGGGCTTTCCGAGTGAGGCGTTTGCTGTGTAAGTCCTGCAGTGAGGGCAAGGAGGTGCCGACGATCTTCTCAGCTGCTTTCACGATGCGCTGGAGGCTCTTGCGGCAGGATGCAGTGCATGCACCAAACCACACAGTGATGCAGCTGGTCAGGACACTTTCTATGGCACCTCTGTAGAAGGTGCACATGATGGAGGTTGAAGCTCCAGCCCTTTTCAGCTTGCGGAGAAAGTAGAGGCGCTGGTGAGCCTTCTTCGCCAGTGCTGCAGTGTTCCTGCTCCAGGACAGGTCCTTTGAGACGTGCACTCCCAGGAACTTGGTGCTGTCCACTCTCTCCACTGCGGTGCTGTTGATGGTCAGAGGGGCATGTTGTGCATCCCTCTTCCTGAAGTCCACGACAATCTCCTTTGTCTTCTCCACGTTGAGAGTGAGATTGTTGTGTCCGCACCACAAGGCCAAGCGGCTCACCTCGTTCCTGTAGTCCGTCTCATCGTTGTTGCTGATGAGACCTACCACTGTTGTGTCGTCCGCAAACTTGATGAAGTGGTTGGAGCTGTACGATGGTGTGCAGTCGTGTGTTAGCAGGGTGAATAGAAGGGGGCTCAGCACACATCCTTGTGGGGCCCCTGTGTTCAATGTGATGGTGCTAGATGTGTTACTCCCGATCCGTACTGTCTGTGGTCTCCCGGTCAGGAAGTCTAGCAGCCAGTTACACATTGAGGTGTTCAGCCCCAGACTGTCCAGTTTATGGATGAGCTGTTGGGGGATGATGGTGTTGAATGCCGAGCTGAAGTCGATGAACAGCATTCTAACATAAGAGTCCTTCGTGTCCAGATGTGTGAGAGCTGTGTGGAGGGCAGAGGAGATGGCATCGTCGGTTGAGCGATTAGGTCGGTATGCAAATTGGAAGGGATCCAGGGAGGCAGGGAGGACAGATGTGATGCTTTTCATGACTAGCCGTTCAAAGCACTTCATCAGGATGGGGGTGAGTGCTACTGGGCGATAGTCATTGAGGCATGCGGGCGTTGCCTTCTTTGGGACAGGGATGATGGTGGTGGCTTTGAAACAGGTGGGGACGATGGCCTGGCTTAGTGAGATGTTAAAGATGTCCGTGAAGACCGCTGCGAGTTCCCCTGCACAGTCTTTCAGCACACGACCAGGTATGTTGTCAGGACCAGAGGCCTTCCGGGCGTTAATCTTGATGAATGATCGCCTTACGCTGTCTGAGGACAGCGCCAGCACCTGGCCATCAGGAGAGGGGGGGAATTTATGTGCAGGTGTGCTGTTACTTGCCTCAAACCGAGCGAAGAACTCATTCAGTTCATTCAGCGTAGAGGTTGAGCTGTCACAGGTCTGGGGGGGGGGGTTGTAGTCTGTGATGGTCTGTATTCCCTGCCACAGACTGCGTGTATCCTTGCTGTCCTTGAAACGGTGAGCTATTTTCCTGGAATACTGCTCCTTGGCCTCACTGATGCCCTGGGTCAGGTTCTTTCTGGCTGCCTTCAGGCCCACCTGATCTTCCTATTTATCTATCTATCTATTTATCACTTGATTTATCGCGCGATCTCGCAATTCCCGCGCATGCGTCTCAGAGCGGCGCATCCAGGCGGACCGGAGGGGAGCAGAGGTAGTGTAAACTGGGACGCTCAGCTGCGACCTGCGGAGCGGAGCCGGAACGCATGTAGTGTAAATTCCGGGTGAGAGAGTGAATGGTTGTTTGTCTTGTTTGTCTCTATGTCTTCCTGTGATGGACCTGCAACCTGTGTAGGGTGTCCCCTGCCTCTCGCACTGTGACTACTGGATATGTGCACCACTGAACCCAGTGACCCAAAAAGGAAGAAGCAGGTAAAGATAATGGATGGATGGATGGATGGATGGATGGTTGCACTCCCATATCTATACAGTTTGAATAATTTTGGATGTATCCAACAGAATGTTTACTTTTATGTACTACTTTTAAGAATTATTTTTGCAAAGTTGTAGAGAAAATATTGTATGCAGAGCAAACTTGCAATGCAGAGTTTTGCCATGGTGGTAAGTAAGCAGTCTACAGACTGTTGATGATGAAGCTTAACATGTTTGTTGATTTTAAACTTAGAATCATCAACATAAAACAGAAACATGAACGTGGAGTGGAGTTTGTTAATGGGTCTGGTCAGCAACACTATACAGAAGCTATGAAAGTTTACATTTAGAAGCTATTAGCCATTAGAATATTACATCTACTAAATAAGATTTTACAATATAATAATGCAACTTTATTTATAAAGCACTTTAAAAACAACACTGTTGGCCGAAGTGCTAAACAGAGTCAGCTGAGGTGGCCTGGGTGTTTGTGATCCACCTCCCACTGGAGGGTTTTCTGGTTTGATTTTGACAGAAATGCAACATTTTATGTTCATCCAGACCATCATCCTTTAATCTGCCTATTCTTACCAATTTTTCCACTCCATCAAATCGCCCTCTTAACAGAGACAGTCTGCTCCCCAACATTTTAGTTCTCCAAAATACATTTCCCGCTCTGTCGGGTCATCACTAGACACATTTTTCCAGTTTCATGCCTCTGTACTCCTGTTTGTCTTCACTTCTCTCTTTGTCTTCCACTCTGTCTCTTAACCTTTAGCCTTTTTTTTTGTAACCTTCATCTTTTCTTCTTGTTCACTTCATCTCCATATTAAGATGCTTGTTCCTTTTTGTCTGTCTGCTCAATACTCCCTTGCACCTTAACTTGCTGCTGTTTTCTGTCAGTCTTCACTGTTTTCCTAAAGGATTCACATCGAAATTGAGGGAAAACATCCAAGCGTGAAACAGTCCAGGGAGGCTTCTTGACGCTGACTTGTTATTTCATTTTCAGGATGAAACAAGGGCATTAATACTTAAAAAGCATGCCTGTTCTGATGGAAGACACTAAAGAAAGTCATGCCTCCGATCTTTCCTGGGCTTCTCTCCCTTTAGCTTGTGTAGAATTTGCTTCTGTACCTGTACTATAACTCTCTCAGTTACACTAAATGCATTCAGTTTTAGCCAAACAGCATGATACTGTATTTAACTCAAGTACTCATAGTTTAATGTTCACGCCAATCACAAATCAGAACATGGCAGCAGCAATGACCAAATATGAATTAACACGCCAACACAATTGCTTAAAAAATGTGTGAAAAAGCTTAACCTGGTATACTGATAGTAACCAAAGCAGCAGAGTGAGAGATTCTATGCATTGAAATAAGGCATTTAAATGATCAAAGTAAGGTTAATAAAGGCAAGAAAGAGCCTTATCCTTCACAGAGCAGACATATTATGGAAAAGACAAAACAATAAGGAGAAAAATATGGTAGAGACCAAAGAAAACCAAGACAAAGAGCCCACGGAAAGAAATGCAAGAGAAAAAAAGAATGACAGGAAATAAAAATGTCAGTAACAAATTAAGAGAGGGATAGCGACACAGTTTAGAGAAATAATGTTGTTTATTCCAAAGCCAAGCACAATTAACTGTGGCACTGCCGGGCATAGCGGATACTTAGACATGCTTATTAGTCCAATGAGAGATGAGCATTTCCGAGTGCCACCAGGAGAGAAGTAGGATATTATCACAAGGATAGATAAACTGAGGACAAAGAGCTGGATGAGATAACGTGTGTGTGTGTGTGCGTGTGCATGAGAAAGAAAGTGAGAGCATTTCAAGTGCAAAGCTTTGTTGTTACTTAAAATGCAAGGATACAAAAAAGGCACACATTTTATCTTATTCTCATCTTCATTAGTGAAACACAAGGATGCTCAGACAGATGAGAGGGGGAGCAGAGACTACCACCTTACAATGTGGACTATAACAGAGCTGAGACAGGCAGTAAAACATTAAATAACTATGTGGGTGTTGGGGGTGGGGTGTGTGTGTGTGTGTGTCTATCATATATTACACCTGGCTGATAGAATGCATTTTCACTCTGAGTAACAATCAGACACACTGAGGGACCCTGCAGTGTGTCGCTGTGCATGTCAGTAACAAGTGGTCATAAACACATCACAAGATGCCTAATGTGAAACAGTGTGCATCCATTTCTGTTTGTGCATGTGTGCGCGGTTATCTTCTTTCGATAAATTATAATATGCAGCAATAAAATCAATTGCTCCTAATTGAATTTGCAGTTGCTTGAGGACTTTGGAGTTTGTTTTTAACCTTGCAAAAAATTAGCTGCTTTGAAGCTCAAGGGAGAATTGAGCACTTACTGGATGGAGTTTTCGATGCGTGAGATTGTGAGGAAAGCTGCGAGATTGGCAGTGTATGAAGAGATGACGATGAGAGCGAACATCCACCACACACCCATCATCATCCTTGTTGCAAGTGTAGTGTAGGGAACTTCTCCGCCTAGGAAGGAAGAAAAAATAATGGTGCTTAATCAATGCTCTTACATGAAATAGATTATAGTAACAAGTGAAAGCATATCTTTGTATGAAAATACTGAAGGTACTAAAGATGTGAAACACATTTGAATGATTATGTATGGATTAAGCAAATATGATTTAAACTTTTGGTTGTATTTGTTCTTCACACTGAGTAATAAAGAGCTGCAAATTGAAGTAAAACAGCACATTGTCAAAACATTTATTATATGTGGATAGCTTTATATACATGGCGGTTACATGTACATGGATCTACTTTAACAGAATAATTCAAAGTAGTATGACAAAATGAAAGAACATATTTATGTGGCCTTCCTGTATTTCCCATGTTGACATAAGAACATTTCTTAGAAAGGGGATTTGTTTGTCTTCCATTATAAAATAATGATATTTTACATTATGCAGTACAAACAACTTTTCAATCCTCAGAAGCCATGTTTCATAAAAAATAAATGAATAAATAATTTAATAAAACAATCAAAGATTATTTGTGTTGCATAAATCATTATTACTTCACAACTATGTCATTTTTTTATTGTGTAAAACAAGAAAATTAAATGGAACATGTTTGCTGCTATCTTTTTTGTTCATTCATACTGTGCATTGTGCATTTAACTTTTTTTTATGCACACAACCGCACACATGATTGAGTTACAGCCTTTACGTTTTCTTTGGTTGTCGCTATTGAGTAAAAAAAAAAAAGCCCTCATTCATCTTGAAAGGAGAGAATCACAATTAATGTCAGCTAAGACTGACCAGTCCAGATTTTTTACAGTTGATAACATGCATCCATCCATCCATCCATCCAAAAATCCAGCCATCCATCCATTATCTTTTACCCGCTTCTTCCATTTTGGGTCACAGGGGTTGCCAGTGCCCATGTCCAGCAATCACTGTGCGAGGGGCGGGGTACACCCTGAACAGGTCGCAAGTCCATCACAGGACCACATAGAGACAAACAAGACAAACAACCGTTCACTCTCTCACCTAGGGACAACTGAGTTACCAATCAGCCTAACATGCATGTTTTTGGTCTGTGGGAGGAAACCGGTACCCGGAGAAAATCCATGCATGCATGGAGAAAACATGCATACTCCACCCATAAAGGCCCCCAGACCGGGATTTGAACCAGGGACCTGCTTGCTGAGAGGCAGCAGGTCTACCAGTTGTGCCATTGTGCTACCCCACTCAATAACATATTATATGTAATTGCGTGTTCTCGCTTGCTTTTGTCTTCCATTGTATTCAGATAATTTTTAAAAATGGTTTAAAATATATGAATTATTCAAAATTTGTTATACCCCATTCTGTTTTTGATATCTTTTCTTCAAAGTACCCAGAGAAAACCCATGCATGCAATGAGAGAACATACAAACTCCATCTGGAAAGGTTCCCAGCTGGGATTTAATATGGCGACCTTCTCACTGAGAGGCTGCAGCTCGACCAACTGAGCCACAATGTTGCCATTTTCTCCATATATAAATTCTTATCAGTCTATGATGATGAAAGTATGGTGGAATTTGTACTAGCATGCAACATAACCGTTTTTTTTACTTTATTATTTTACAAATTATACAGTCCACAGTAGTTAGTTATCCAAGTTTGAATTTGATCAGTATCCTCCAATACACCAGTTCCTAGAATAGACAAGTAAAGAATACATTTCAGCTTTGTGCTTCAGACTAATGAAATTACAAAAAGAACTATTTGTTTTTATTTAAATATCTCTGCACAATTCACATGCTGATTTTTGGTGACACAAAACACTTTTGTCCAATATTCAATTTAGAAAAAGTCCCTTGTTCAAATGCAGACGTCTCAAACTATCTTTCACTGTTCTTTGTCTTAGCACATAAGCTTATCTGTAAGAATAAAATGAAAGAGAAGGGACAACGTGGATTTATTACTCTTTATGATATCATACTTCATGTGTTTTCCCCAATTAGGAAAGTTACATCATAGCACTTATAGCATATTTTTGACTGTAATCGAGGAAAGATGTGCATCTTCTTTTATTATTAAAATGGACAATAGATCTGACTAGGAAGTACTCTGTCTCATGCCCAGTGTTAGATAACTGTAACCGACAGCAAACCCTGATATGGAGGCTGGAAAAATATGACAGTTCATAAGTGATTTAACAATTAACAATAGAAAGAAATATTAACATTTTTTTTTACATTTTTAATTTTAGCTCAAGGTCCCCAGCCAGCATGCATAGTTGGGCCCCACATGGGGTTATTGTGGGCTACTTGGGTAACGAGTGGGCATGGGATTTATCTGGGCTAACTGCATGAGACCCATATGGTTATCCCATAAAGGAACCCATTTTGTTGGCCCTGTTGGGCTAAATATATGGGTCCTATACAGCATTAATGTGGGCTAACTGGCAATGGGACAGAAATGGGCTATTTTACATGGGACCCATGTGGTTTTAGTATAATGGGCCCAGCATGGGAAGCCCATGTGGGCAGACTGCATTTACCCCAAGTGGTATAAGAGTGGGCTGACCTTACATGGGTTGAACCTGGGCATGTATATATAGGTCCCAGTTCATTTGTATGTGGGCTAACTGGGAATGGGACAGAAATGGGCAATACTATATGGGACCCATGTGGTTTCGGTATAATGGGCCCAGCATGGGAAGCACATGTGGGCTAACTGTATTTACCCCAATTGGGATAAGTGTGGGCTGACCTTACATGGGTTGAACCTGGGCATAGATATATAGGCCCCAGTTCAATTTTATTTGGGCTAACTGGGAATGGGACAGATATGTGAATCAGTATATGGGACCCATGTGATTTTAGTATAATGTGCCCAGCATGGGAAGCCCATGTGGGCTAACTGTATTTATCCCAAGTGGTATAAATGTGGGATCACCTTACATGGGTTCAACCTGGGCATGGATATATAGGGCCCAGTACATTTTTATGTGGGCTAACTGGGAATGGGACAGAAATGGGCATCATTATATGGGACCCATGTGGTTTTAGTATAATGGGCACAATATGGGAAGCCCATGTGTGCTAACTATATTGACCCCAAGTGGGATAAGTGTCGGATGACCTTACATGGGTTCAGCCTTGGCATGGATATATAGACCCCAGTTCATTTTTATGTGGGCTAACTGGGAATGGGACAGAAATGGGCAATACTATATGGGACCCATGTGGTTTCGGTATAATGGGCCCAGCATGGGAAGCCCATGTGGGCTAATTGTATTTATCCCAAGTGGTATAAATGTGGGATCACCTTTCATGGGTTCAACCTGGGCATGGATATATAGGGCCCAGTACATTTTTATGTGGGCTAACTGGGAATGGGACAGAAATGGGCATCATTATATGGGACCCATGTGGTTTTAGTATAATGGTCACAGTATGAGAAGCCCATATGTGCTAACTGTATTGACCCCAAGTGGGATAAGTGTCAGATGACCTTACATGGGTTCAGCCTTGGCATGGATATATAGGCCCCAGTTCATTTTTATGTGGGCTAACTGGGAATGGGACAGAAATGGGCATTATTATATGGGACCCATGTGGTTTTAGTATAATGGGTCCATCATGGGAAGCCCTTATGGGCTAACTGTATTTACCCCCATTGGGATAAGTGTGGGCTGACCTTACATGGGTTGAACCTGGGCATAGATATATTGGCCCCAGTTGAATTTTATTTGGGCTAACTGGGAATGGGACAGATATGCACATCTGTATATGGGACCCATGTGATTTTAGTATAATGTGCCCAGCATGGGAAGCCCATGAGGGCTAACTGTATTTATCCCAAGTGGTATAAATGTGGGATCACCTTACATGGGTTTAACCTGAGCATGGATATATAGGAACCAGTACATTTTTATGTGGGCTAACTGGTAATGGGACAGAAATGGGCAATTTATATGGGACCCATGTGGTACATGCATACTCATCCACCCGGTCTCTACGGTCACAGAACAGTCATCTACTTCACATTCCGAGAACCAAGTTAAGGACCATGGGAGACCGGGCTTTCAGTGTGGCTGCCCCCCGCCTGTGGAACTCTCTTCCTGACTGCCTAAGAGCTCCACAGTCACTGGTTGACTTTAAGAGCGGCTTGAAGACCTTTCTTTTTAACCAAGCATACTCTGCCTCCTCATGATTCTATCTTTGATCTTAGTTGATACTGTTATTGATTTTATTTGTTTTATTACTTGTTTTATTGACATTTAATTTTGTTGCACTTTGTAGCACTTTGAGATTTTCATTAATAAAAAGTGCGTTATAAATTGAATTCATTATTATTATTATTATTAGTATAATGGGCCTTGCATGGGAAGCCCATGTGGGCAGACTGTATTTATCCCAAGTGGTATAAGAGTGGGTTGACCTTTCATGGGTTGAACCTGGGCATGAATGTATAGGTCCCAGTTCGTGTTTATGTGGGATAACTGCGAATTGGACAGAAATGGACATTATTATATGGGACCCATGTGGTTTTAGTATAATGGTCCCAGCATGGGAAGCCCTTATGGGCTAACTTTATTTACCCCAAGTGGGCTAAATGTGGGATGACCTTACATGGCTTCAACTTGGGCATGTATATATAGGCCCCAGTTCATTTTTATGTGGGCTAACTGGGAATGGGACAGAAATGGGCAATATTATATGGGACCCATGTGGTTTCGGTATAATGGGTCCAGCATGGGAAGCACATGTGGGCTAACTGTATTTACCCCAATTGGGATAAGTGTGGGCTGACCTTACATGGGTTGAACCTGGGCATAGATATATTGGTCCCAGTTCGTGTTTATGTGGGATAACTTCGAATGGGACAGACATGGACATTATTATATGGGACCCATGTGGTTTTAGTATAATGGCCCCAGCATGGGAAGCCCTTATGGGCTAACTGTATTTAACCCAAGTGGGCTAAATGTGGGATGACCTTACATGGCTTCAACCTGGGCATGTATATTTAGGCCCCAGTTCATTTTTATGTGGGCTAACTGGGAATGAGACAGAAAAGGGCAATATTATATGGTACCCATGTGGTTTTAGTATAATGGGCCCTGCATGGGAAGCCCATGTGGGCAGACTGTATTTACCCCAAGTGGTATAAGAGTGGGCTGACCTTACATGGGTTGAACCTGGGCATGAATGTAGAGGTCCCAGTTCGTGTTTATGTGGGATAAGTGCGAATGGGACAGAAATGGACATTATTATATGGGACCCATGTGGTTTTAGTATAATGGGTCCAGGATGGGAAGCCCTTATGGGCTAACTGTATTTACCCCAAGTGGGCTAAATGTGGGATGACCTTACATGGCTTCAACCTGGGCATGTATATATAGGCCCCAGTTCATTTTTATGTGGGCTAACTGGGAATGGGACAGAAATGGGCAATATTATATGGGACCCATGTGGTTTCGGTATAATGGGTCCAGCATGGGAAGCCCATGTGGGCTAACTGTATTCATCCCAAGTGGTATAAATGTGGGATCAACAGATACAGATTTAAACTATGCATTGAATTTACATTTATAAATTCAATGTATAGTTTAAATCTGTATCTGTTGATCAAAACCAACAAGAATTAAAACTCATAGTGCCACAATCAAAAACGAATCTAAAAAACGGGGAGTGAACTGTGTTGATTTCCCATCATGCATAGCGGTATATTAGTGTTCAAATATAGTTTAAATCTGTATCTGTTGATCAAAGCCAACAAGAAATACAACTCATAGTGCCACAATCAAAAAGGAAACTAAAAAACGGGGAGTGCTGTGTTGATTTCCCATAATGTTTAGCAGTATTTTAGTGTTCTGGGCTGCACCATGAGTCAGAAGGACATCTGTGTTACAGAAGTGCCTCTTGTTAAAGTTTGGGTATTACTTGTTGTGAGGCCCAGAGTGTCTTCTTTGGGTTTAACTCACACAATGTTAAGACAGAAGTCACAGAGTATGGTGCAATATGTGTGCTCTCTGACATACTTCATGGATCAGAAATATCGGCAGGTTGCATCGGAAAATCCGATATGTAAATTATGCTGGTAAGAACACACGTGGGTCTTTAATGGGCCTCATGTAAGTTAACCATCTGGGTCCCACTGAAAACCTAGTCAGTGCCTTAAAAATGTATGGGCAAACCCATGTGGGGCCACCATGGAAACCGTGGACAAACCCACTTATTACCCATATTTTTAGCCCAGTTGGGACCCAGTTTAGTCCCAGGTAGATATTCTTCAAGGCACACACATGGGTTTTACATGGGCCTCATATAAGTTAACCATCTGGGAACCACTGAAAGCCCAGTCAGGGCCCATTAAAGTCTATCTGGGCAAACCCATGTGGGGCCACCATGGAAACCGTGGACAAACCCACTTATTACCCATATTTTTAGCCCAGTTGGGACCCAGTTTAGTCCCAGGTAGATATTCTTCAAGGCATACACATGGGTTTTACATGGGTCTCAATTAAGTTAAACATCTGGGTCCCACTAAAAACCCAGTCAGGGCCCATTAAAATCTATCTGGGCAAACCCATGTGGGGCCACCACGGAAACCGTGGACAAACCCACTTATTACCCATATTTTAGCCCAGTAGGGACCCAGTTTAGTCCCAGGTAGATATTCTTAGTTTAGTCCCAGGTAGATATTAGGCAGATAGATAGACAGGTAGATATATAGGCGATCATTCATCAAGATTAACGCCCGGAAGGCCTCTGGTCCTGACAACATACCTGGTCGTGTGCTGAAGGACTGTGCAGGGGAACTCGCAGTGGTCTTCACGGACATCTTTAACATCTCACTGAGCCAGGCCATCGTCCCCACCTGTTTCAAAGCCACCACCATCATCCCTGTCCCAAAGAAGGCAACGCCCGCATGCCTCAATGACTATCGCCCAGTAGCACTCACCCCCATCCTGATGAAGTGCTTTGAACGGCTAGTCATGAAAAGCATCACATCTGTCCTCCCTGCCTCCCTGGATCCCTTCCAATTTGCATACCGACCTAATCGCTCAACCGACGATGCCATCTCCTCTGCCCTTCACACAGCTCTCACACATCTGGACACGAAGGACTCCTATGTTAGAATGCTGTTCATCGACTTCAGCTCGGCATTCAACACCATCATCCCCCAACAGCTCATCCTTAAACTGGACAGTCTGGGGCTGAACACCTCAATGTGTAACTGGCTGCTAGACTTCCTGACCGGGAGACCACAGACAGTGCGGGTCGGGAGTAACACATCTAGCACCATCACATTGAACACAGGGGCCCCACAAGGATGTGTGCTGAGCCCCCTTCTATTCACCCTGCTAACACACGACTGCACACCATCATACAGCTCCAACCACTTCATCAAGTTTGCGGACGACACAACAGTGGTGGGTCTCATCAGCAACAACGATGAGACGGACTACAGGAACGAGGTGAGCCGCCTGGCCTTGTGGTGCGGACACAACAATCTCACTCTCAACGTGGAGAAGACAAAGGAGATTGTTGTGGACTTCAGGAAGAGGGATGCCCAACATGCCCCTCTGACCATCAACAGCACCGCAGTGGAGAGAGTAGACAGCACCAAGTTCCTGGGAGTGCATGTCTCAGAGGACCTGTCCTGGAGCAGGAACACTGCATCACTGGCAAAGAAGGCTCACCAGCGTCTCTACTTTCTCCGCAAGCTGAAAAGGGCTGGAGCTTCAACCCCCATCATGAGCACCTTCTACAGAGGTGCCATAGAAAGTGTCCTGACCAGCTGCATCACTGTGTGGTTTGGTGCATGTACTGCATCCAGCCGCAAGAGCCTCCAGCGCATTGTGAGAGCAGCTGAGAAGATCGTGGGCACCTCCTTTCCCTCACTGCAGGACTTACACAGCAAACGCCTCACTCGGAAAGCCCTCTGCATGGCAGGTGATCCCACACACCCACTACACAGCTGCTTCAGACTGCTGCCATCAGGGAGGAGACTGAGGAGTCTCCAGGCTCGAACCAGCAGACTGAGAGACAGCTCTGTTCATCAGGCAGTCAGGATGCTAAACACTCTGCCTGCTCTGCCCCCTCTCCCATTTGAACTGCCTTAACACTAAAACTTTCTCACACATTACCACACAACACAAAGATTTTGGCACTGGACTCTGTGTCATCAGACGGGTTATTCACTAAACTCTCGGTCATGTGCTCATACAGTTTGCACTACTTCTCATACTTGCACTGATGTTTGTATTGCATCGCTGCCTATAGTCATGGTACTGTTTACATTCTCTGTTTACATTTATTAATACTGTTTACTTTTATTACTACTGCTTATATTTAATTGCTACTGTTTACATTTACACTACTCTAATATCTGCACCGCTGCTGATACATATACAGTGTGCTCTGACCGGTCTTGTTTAGGATGCCCAATGTGCCTTACTGCATATGCCACTTTTTGCCTCTATAACAACATCAACTACTACCTCGTGCATGTACTGTGTACATTAACTCATACGCTGCTTTGCCACTTTGCAAATGTCAATGCTAGAAACCTTTAGTTTATTTTAGTTATACTTTTTATACTCTTTTTTTATACTAGTATGCAAAAACTCAGGACAATATTATGTTCATTAAATGTTTAATGTTTTAGTTTTAGTTTTAGAGTCGGTGTAAATTTTCATACTCTTATACCACTATGCAAAAACTCAGGACAGTGTTAGTTTTACTATTTTATGCTTATGTCTATTATTATATGTTTCAGTGTTTCAATGTTTAGATGTTTACTGTTGCACCGAGGGACTGAGAGAAACGCAATTTCGGTCCTGTGTATGTCCTGTACAGTACATTTTGCAGATCTGACAATAAAGTTGACTTTGACTTTGAATTTGATATTCTTCAAGGCACACACATGGGTTTTACATGGGTCTCATTTAAGTTAAACATATAGGTCCCACTGAAAACCCAGTCAGGGCCCATTAAAATCTATCTGGGCAAACCCATGTGGGGCCACCATGGAAACCGTGGACAAAACCTTTTGGGACGCATGTTTTTTGCACATATGTATACCATATGGGGCCCACCTGTGCATGCTGGCTGGGTTCAGAATACTAAAATAGATATGAAAGTTATAGAAAAGAAAAGAAAATGGAATTTGAATGAAATAGGGTTTAATACCAGTACTTACCTTAGACAATCGTATTTCAATTATTTACAAATTTACACAGATGGCTCTAAAAACACAAAGGGGTATGTAGGAATTGGGATTTACATTCCAGAATATAAAACAACAATATCTTTCAGTCTGGTCTCTCGGTGCAACATACTTGCTATGGGAATTGCGCCCCCGCGCGATTACCTGAAGGAATATACTCACGCCTTTACAGCAAGGGCGTCACCGCCACGCCAGAGGCCCCACCCTCTGGGTACTTAAGCAGCTGACGCCCATCCATCTTTCTCTTTTTTGCCCTTCACCTCGCTAAACCTGAACTACCTCTTCATGGGACTTCTCTGTTGCTTCATCGCTCAACTTGAGGTGAGCCTGCTCCCTACACAGAGCGCACACAGAATTATCCCTGCGTATTGCTGGACTAGCAAAAGCTAGTCTGGCACATTTCTCTTAACCCCAAAGTATTTTCTTCTCCTCTCTCTACAGATTGCTTCGCTCAACGGCGCTAACTACGCCACAAGAAAAAAGCTACTTCGCTAACTCCTAGCGAGCTAGCCAGCGAAAGTGACGCGACTGAGGAGACAATTCAAGGAAAAAGAAAAAAGATTATGGAAGGACTCGCTCGCCTTATCTCGGACATGCCTCCGGTGAAAGGAAAACGAAAGGCGAGACTTCCAAGGAAAACCAACGGGACGGCGAGCCCAACCTCGCGCGCCTGTCCCAGTGGATGCGGTTTCTCCCTCGCGGCGAAGGACACCCACGAGGCTTGTCCAGTCTGCTTGGGAATTTTTCACGCAAAAACAGCACTGGATACGCCCGACTTTTGCCCACACTGCAGCCTCATGCTGGATGCGGTGCTGCGGCATCGGGTTGACATCGTCGCCAAAGCCATGGGCAATTCAGCGACACAAGCGGACGCAGACACCACGGAGCCCCTCACTCCTACGCCGGAGCTCAAGAACATGGCTCTACATGACAGCACACAAGTCGAATGGGGCGACAGCCCTGACGTGCTGGCTCCTATGGTGGACCTAACAGTCGAGTTCGACACACGAGGCATGATGAACGAGGACGAGATCTTGATTTCAGCCTCGGGCGAATTTTCAGTGGAGGAAGCAAACGTGGAACTGGAGGATCAGGGTGAAGATCTCTCCCTGACCCCGGTACCTGTGCTCCCAGAGACCGACTTTTCCATCCCTGTTCTGTTCGACTTGTGCCACAGAGCACCGGACGCGTTGCACATCCCATGGCCCGGGCTTCCGCCTCGCCAACAGGTCACAAGGCTGGCAGAAATACTCGAAGCAGCAGGCCGCCACGAGGCAAAGGATGCCAGTGTTCCCGGACTTCCTCACAGAACTAACTCGCACATGGCCCCAACCAAGGGCCCCCCATGCTCCTTCCACTCTCACAGTTCCTTGACATAGATGGGATGGATGAGGAGGGAATAGCTAACGTGCCTAAGATTGAGGACACACTAGCGTCTCACCTGGCCCATAAGTCATCCGGAACAAAACCAACTCTCCCCAGCAAGGCTTGTCGCGCTTCAGCGTCTTTACTCGAGAAGTGCTACAGGGCTCAGGGACTCGCGGCGCACGCCATGAACGCATCCGTGTTGATACAGGCTTACCTGGCTGAAAAATTACAACAGCTCCAGGTAACAACGGACAAGCAGGCGACCGCCGACTTGCTGGACGAAGCCCGCAGAGCAACAGACTTTGTGCTCCATATGATGGGGACAGCTGCTGTTGCACAAGGCAGGGGCATGGCGGAAGTGGTCATCGCGATTCGCCACCTGTGGATGACTTTAACGGATCTCCCTGAGGGACAAAAGGTTCCTTTTCTCCACCACTCGATAGAGCCGACGGGATTATTTGGTAAAGCTTTGGAGCGAATTCAGACCAAGCTGGACCAAAGACGCAGACAGGCGGAAGCTCTCCGGGTGGGCATTCCCCGGAGAAGCTTCGCCCCCCCAAGGGAGTCTGCTGGAAGCAGACCTGCGCAGTCTCGACACCACTCGGCAACGCGTGCCCCACCGCAGAAGCGGCCAGCATACGAGGAAGAGCCTGGCAGAGACCCCGCCGGGCCAACCTCGCACCAAGCACGCATGGAGCAAAAACAGGTTTGTTCCCCGCCAGGCGGCTAAACACAGGGCCTCCTCGGCGAACCGGGACACCAGACAAAAACGTGCCTGATGAACCAGGTCCACGTTCTCACATTACACGATCACCCGCCCACTTGGTACTGGGAATGATCACTTCATATCCAGACTTTACTTGTAACATGGTAAAAAAAGCTGGTATATCTACCGCATGCACAAATCATGCTCTCTCTGCTGTGAGTGATATAGAATCATGTACGTCATTGCACATAAGCATGACTAAAGCTCATGAAACAGCTCCTCTCTGTTTTATTGACTCTAAAAAAACTTAAAAAAACAACAACACACAAATAACTTCAGCAGAACAGGTCCCTCTGGGCTGCCAGCCGTCATTAAGGGAAGGGGCCATTTTTCCCCCCTCCCTCATGGCCCACGGGGTATTAGCCTAATCAATAAACCCTAGCAGGGTGCCTCTGATTTGTCTGCAGTAAGCAGACACAGAGGCGTCTGTAAGCACCCCCACACCCCTCACGGAGATAGGTGAGGAGGGTCACATGCTCAAGTCCTCGCTCCATTGTGAACGATGGTGCAGCCAATACACCAACACGTGACATGTCCGCACTTCAGGGAGGCATGCCGACAGAATCTAACGACACGGGGGGAGGGGCTACATCAGACACTCTCAGGCAGCCACAAGCTTCACACCTTCACAGCAGCAGTTGTGTTCAGGCTGCTGTGGATGGAAACAAATCAGAGTTGAATCAGATCTCTCTTCCTGTTTTTCAAAGGGGACTGGGCTCTTTATCACCAAATAATCTGGTCTGTCAAACTAAAAGGAACATCTCCACGTTCTCATGTTGCAGCTGCCCCTTTGTTATTAATGAGGGACACGCAATGTCCAAGCAGTAATCATACAGCATGTGACCTCCCTCTCTGTGCTGATCCAGCTCTGCTTTAAAACAAAATTCTCCAAAAGGGTGAAACACAGACCCCGGTCGGTTTACCTGGTGCCGACGCTACATTAAAGCCAAGAACCAGTAAATTGGACCACTCCAGAAAACGGATTGGAGTCAGGAGATCTGCTCGTTTACAAAACTTGCAGTCTCCCAGTCCCATGACCCCAAACTTGGAGGGGGAAAATAGACTTTCTGCTCCAATCCTGTCTAATAAGGATGACAGGTTACATCTGCCCTCAATTACCCCTGAGCAGAGTATCCTGGGGGCACATCGGCAAGGAGGCTTTCTTCCCAACTTGGTTGACCCCCAAGGGTTCACAGCCTCTATGTCACCAGAAGGGGCAGTCCAGCCACTTAGGCCAGGAACTGTCAAAAGTCTCAGCTTGTTGGCAGAAAAGAACAAGTTGATAGCTACAGGCCTGCCGGAAAATGTGGTAAAAACCATACAAAATGCCCGTGCTGTATCAGTCTCTATACGTACAGAAGTGGCATATTTTTGAAACCTGGTGCTCAGAAAGAAATATTATGTCTTATGCATGCAACTTGGCTCAGCTCCTGACTTTCCTTCAGGACTTACTAGAAAAAGGTTGTTCTTATTCAACGATTAAAGTTTTCCTATCAGTTATTTCAGCCTGTCACAAAGGCTGGGGACACAGGACACCTGGAGCGCATCCAATCATAATAAGATTTATGAAAGGTGTTCTTCGGACTAAACCACCCAGCAGGATCCTGACCCCTGGTTGGGATCTTGGCCTGGTCCTGGAGGCTCTCTGTGACCCCCCATTCGAGCCACTGAGCGAGGTTAAGATAGATTTATTATCTTATAAAACCACTCTACTCCTGGCACTTTGTTCGGCGAAACGCGTGGGTGACCTCCATGCATTGTCTGTACATCCAATGTGTACCAGATTCGTCCTTGATGGGTCAAAGGTCACACTAAAGCCTAATCCCGCATACACTCCCAAGGTCTTGACTTTGAACCACAGGAGTCTAGACTTTGATCTCTCCTCCTCCTTCCCACCTGCTCCTGTCCTTACTCAGGAACAGGAAAGGTTGAAGGCTCTCTGCCCCATGAGAGCTTTACGCACTTACATGCAAATTCAAGATTCAAGATTCAAGATTCAAGTTCCTTTATTATCCCCGAGGGGCAATTAGATTTGCAGTCCATAGGTGTGCACAGATTCATACATACATGTGCACTTAATAATAATAATAATAATTAATTCAATTTATAACGCACTTTTCATTACTGAAAATCTCAGAGAGCTACACATATATTGAATGCTATACACATTCATAAACCGGTGGTGGCAGACTACCATGCAAGGTGCTTTCCAGTCCTACCGGGAGCAACTCAGGGTTAAGTGTCTTGCCCAAGGACACAACGACACATGGTGCAGGTCCCGGGAGTCGAACCGCCAACTTTCCGATCGGGAGACGACTGCCATTACCACTACACCACGGCTGCCCCCACTTACACACACATACACATATAAACACAAAACAATAAAACATTAAAATAACAGTGTTAAAATTAGTGTGCATCAAGAAACCTGATTGCTACTGGGATAAATGAGTTTTTAAATCTGTTCGTTCTACATTTGGTTTGTAGAAACCTGCGTCCAGATGGAAGCAACCTGAACTCATCATGGAGTGGGTGATCAGGGTTTGCCAGAATCTGCCTGGCCTTGTTCACTGACCTCACCTTGTGTAGGTCTGCGAGGTTCTTTAGGTCTATGCCAGCAGTTTTGCTGCACATCCTGACAATCCCCGAGAGTTTGCTCTTGTTCTTACAGGTCAAAAGTCCAAACCAACAGATGAAGGAAAAGGTTAAAATAGACTCAATAAAACATGAATAAAACGTTCTCATAAAAGTTGAATCAACATTAAAACCACAAAGCTTCTGATAAAAATACATCCTCTGGTGGACCTTTTTGCAAAGTGAATTCACATGAAGGTCAAAGGTCAATTTATCATCGAAAACAGTTCCCAGGTATTTATAATGTTGCACTACCGCCACAGCTTCACCGTTAATGACCACGGGAGCTGTTACTGAATAATTTTTCTTGAAATCGATTATCATCTCCTTTGTTTTAGAAACATTTAGTTTTAAAAAGGAAGACACACCATTCTGTGAAGTCCCCAATCACAGGCCCGGGGTCTGGGTCATCACTGCTCAGAAGGGACAGTATGACAGAGTCATCAGCAAACTTGACAATGTGATGCTGAGGGAAATGGCTGCAACAATCGTTTGTATATAAAATAAATAAAAGAGGCGAAAGAACACAGCCCTGAGGGGAACCAGTTGAGGACAAAAGGACATCAGAGAGGACCCCATTAACTCTCACCCTCTGAGACCTAGCAGTTAAAAAGTCCACAAGCCAACATATGAGGCCGAAGTCAAGACCGTACAGCATTTGTAATTTCTCTGCTAAAATGTGGGGCTGGATACAGTTAAAAGCAGATGAAAAGTCGATAAAAAGCAACCTTACAAATGTTTTTGCACCTTCAAGGTGTCCTAAAACCTTATTTAAAAGAGTTCCTGTTGTGTCTTCCACCCCTCTATGTGAACGATAAGCAAATTGAAGTGGGTCCAAATTACCTTCAACTTTTGACAAGAGGGTCCTGTGAACCAGTTTTTCAAATGACTTCATGACTAAAGAAGTCAGGGCAACAGGCCTGAAATCGTTCAGGGAATGAGCAGTCTTGGATTTTGGGATCGGAACAATGACAGTCTTTCCAGAGCTGTGGGGCCGTGCAGGTTTGAAGAGACATGTTAAAAAGAAAACAGAAGATATCTGCAAGCTACAGGGCACAGTTCTTAAGAATACGACCCCCTATACCATCAGGACCCGGACTTTTCCTTTCTTTCGTCTTTAAAAACATGTTAACCACACTTTCAGTATCAATAGTCACTTTTGCACTTGATGACGTTTCTTTAAAAACAGAAAGCTCCTCCGTAAAATCATTAGTGTTAAAACGATTGTAAAACAAATTAAAATCATTTGACAGTTCCAAGGCAGACGATGAGTTAAGAGTGATGTGAGTTTTCTTATTTGGCATCCCCATCATGGACTTAACGCCCTCCCACGCCAGCCGGGAGTTATTGGACCTGAACATATTTTCCACCCTCTCCTTATAGTTTACTTTAGCTACTTTTAATTCCTTCCTCACTTGTTTCTTTAGTATTTGGTATTGAGTCAAATCCCCCTTTTTAAAGCTAATGTTGCGTAAATTTATTGTTTTTTTAAAGGGGACCACACATTCAAAATTCACTTTTTAATGTTTTTTTACTCAACTTTGGGTATTTACTTCATAAAAAAACAGTCCAAAGGCCAAAAAAATGCACCCAGTGGTTTATTTACTCTAAGTAGATTTATTTTACTGTGATAAAAACGGCTCGTTTTTGAAATAAACTGGAAGTCAATCGCGCTTGTGACGTCACAGGCGCGAGGACAACCCACCCCAACCTGAGTCCAGCCCCTCACCTAGCAACCCCTGGTTAGGCTCAACCCACTTCTGTATTAAACACATGACTGTTGTTTTTCATGATTTCATCTCATCTTTTGTTTATATGTTATTAATTTCATGTGTACAGCACTTTGTTGCAGCTGTGGTTTTTTAAATGGCTTTATAAATAAAGTATAATTGTTATTTTTATGTTTTAGTTCAATTTTTAGTGTATTTGCGATCGCTCCAAACGCGCAGCCGGCAAAAATTAAACGAGCAGACCCCCGACGTAGGGACCGGCGTCAACGAGCCCCTCTTCTGGCGCGATGGAGCGGAGCTTCAACTGTGCAGCCTCGCAGCAGCCTGGCAGAAGCCTCGCAACAGCGAGGACCTTCTCTTTACCGATTAATTTACGGGAGACACTTGGTGAACTTTGTGTGTCTTGACTGGAACAGCGATAACTCTCAAAGTCTCCGCGTGCAACGAGCGGAGCTGGCGAAAACCGGAAGAGGAACAAGCTAACATTAGCATCGGATTCGGGTGGTCTCATGCTAAAAGGAGCAGCAAACTGCGGCGCGCTCAGACGGGTTTCGGTAAGTTATCTTAAGCTAACACTAACAGTAAGTCAAATGAGTAATAAAAAACGAGCTAATTTTAAAACAACAACACATTACAGATACTGGCTGTGCAGAGGGCGTAAACAGATCGTTGAAGGGCGTGGACTTCAGAACTTCTATCAGAAACCGGTCGTTCAAAACGAAAGTTAAAACTGGCAGAATTAAAAAGGGTATAATTAATTATCTAAGAATTATTTTGTGTATTAAAATGAATTAATATTGTCAAGATAGCACACAGACATAACATAAAATTTTTAAATACTTACATGTGGTCCCCTTTAACTGATTTGGAGATCCAAGGTTTATTGTTTGCAAAAATTGTGACAGATTTCTTGGGAATGACTGATCCCTCACAAAAATTAACATAAGAGGAAATTGTGTCAGTAAGTTCCTCTAAATTAACGCAAGTATTTTTAAACAAATCCCAGTCTGTGATGCTAAAACAGTCTTGAAGATTCTGGATGGACTCTTCCGACCAAACCGGAACCAAACGTTTCTCCGGCTTGTGTTTCCTCAGGACGGGTTTGTAGTGTGGGACCAAATAGACAACATTGTGGTCAGATGAACCAAGCGGAGCTCTGCTCAGGGATTTAAACGCGTCTTTCACCGTGCCGTAACACAGGTCCAAACATTTGGTAAGTCGAGTGGGACACGTCACATACTGATAAAAATTTCCATGTGACTTTCCAAGTCTGCATTGGTTAAAATCTCCCATAATAAGGTTAGAAGCGTCCGGTGAGATCTTCTGAAACTGCTGCACTGTTTTTAGCAGAGCCTGAGTGGCTAGCTCCGTATTAGCCTTAGGGTGGATGTAAACAAGAGTTATAAAAAACTGCGGGAATTCCCTTGGCAGGTAAAACGGGCGGAGAGACACAGACAAAAGTTCAATGTCTGACGTGCACATCGTCTCCCTGATGACAACCGTGTTACACCACTTTTTATTCACGTAAAGGCAAAGTCCTCCACCGAGTGATTGCAGAGAACAGCCGAATGGAGAAAAACAAACCAACTGTTCGTCTGCTTTGCAGCACCTGCTACCGGGAAGGCCCTATCAAAACAACGCCTCTCACATTGGGTGACTGAGGCCATTAAAAGGGTGTACAGTAGCAAAGGTCAACAGGTGCCCTCTGGAGTGCACGCTCACTCCACTCGGGGCTTGGCCACCTCCTGGTCATTGTTCAAGGGTGTACCAGTTGCAGACATCTGTGCTAAATGGTAAATGGTAAATGGAGCTTATTTATATAGCGCTTTCCAGCCCCCTGTGAGGAGCCCCAAAGCGCTTTACAATACCAACCATCCACCCATTCATTCAGACATTCATACACCGGTAGTGGTAGCCTGCGTTGCAAGGCGCCATCCAGACCTACCGGGAGCAACTCGGGGTTAAGTGTCTTGCCCAGGGACACAATGACACATGGTGGGTGGATGCGGGATTCGAACCTCCAACCTTCCGATCAGGGGTCGACTGCCATTACCACTACACCACGCCCGCTACTGCGAACCGGAGCTCATTAAACACTTTTGCAAAGCATTACAGTTTGGATGTTACTGTGTGTGACGTCACTCATGCTGTCCTTTCTAACACAGAGTAGAAAGTAGCCTTGAGATGCCTGCTGATCGAGGGCAGACGTTCACTCTAGCATGTATTTTACTGAGCATTTCAAGGGCGTGAATGGATTACGTTCCCATAGCAAGTATGTTGCACCGAGAGACCAGACTGAAAGGGAACTGAAAGTTATGCACCATAACTCATGTTCCCTGAAGGAAGGGAACGAGGTGCAACATATCTGGCCCGTTTCAATGCTGAAAGCTCAGTGAAGTGCAATTTTGGAGAAAGATGGATGGGCGTCAGCTGCTTAAGTACCCAGAGGGCGGGACCTCTGGCACGGCGGTGACGCCCTAGCCATAAAGGCGTTAGTATATTCCTTCAGGTAATCGCGCAGGGGCGCAATTCCCATAGCAAGTATGTTGCACCTCGTTCCCTTCCTTCAGGGAACATGAGTTAGGGACCAAGATGGTGTAGTGGCAGAGAATCGGACTTGTTATCCGAAGGACCCAGGTTCGAACCCTGGCCACAGCACACCATCTTGGGGTGTCTATGAGTGCACATCTATTTTCCCAGCTCCCCGAGCGCGACTACGCTGCTCACTGCACCACCTGGTGGTGGTTGGGTTAAATGCAGAAGACCAATTTCGTCCGTCAAGTATGGGAACATACACAGATGACAAATGTGACAAATTATTATTATTATGGTGCATAACTTTCAGTTTTGTTGGGTACCAGCACATGTGGAGGTGAAGGGAAATGAAGCTGCATATAGACTTGCAAAAAAGGCTACGGGAGCACAAATAGCAATCCCTATCGCAATTGGTAAAGGTGAAGGAAAAGCAATAATCAAAGAAAAAGAAACAAAAATATGGCAGAAAAATGGGATGAGGATAAAAAAGGAAGAAAGTTATATAAAATACAAAAGTCAGTGAAAATACAGAAATTCAAAGAAAGAAACAGAAGAGAAGATGTAATTATGATGAGAATAAGGGTAGGGCACTCTTATTTAAATGACTTTTTATATTTAATAGAGAAAAGAAATATTGATAATTGTGAGGCTTGTGGAGAAAAAGAAAGTGTGGAACATGTACTGTTGACATGTACAAAGTACACAGCAGAAAGAGAGAGGATGAGGGAAAAAGTAAGAGAGGTGGTGAGAGACTGGAGCTTGAAAGGGATATTAGGAAGAGAAGGGAATAAGGAGGAAATTAACAAGACAAAGAAAGCATTATTTACATTTTTATATAATACAAAACTGAAAGTTATGCACCATAACTCATGTTCCCTGAAGGAAGGGAACGAGGTGCAACATAAATGCTTTGGGAAATTGCGATTACCTGAAGAAATACAATCACGCCTTTATGGCAGGGACGTCAGCGTTGTGCCAGAGGCCCCGCCCTCTGGATATTTAAGGCGCTGACGCCCATCCATCATTCTCCAAAATGCACTTCACCGAGCTTTCAGCATTGAAAGGGCCAGGTCTGTTGCACCTCGTTCCCTTCCTTCAGGGAACATGAGTTATGCCACGTTCCCACCAAACGCGCCGAAGCAGCCACTTTACATGCAAAGTCTATGTGGAGGCACGGCCAGGCGCGGTGCGTCTTGAGCAGTTCAAGCAACGCGGCAACGAGCAGCAGTACTTTCCCACGCACGTGCGCGTCCAAAGCAGACGAGGCGTCGAGCAGCCAAAGTTCATTCAAATGAACTTTGGCTACTCGACGCGTCGCAGCAACCAATCGGGAGAGCCTCTGCTATGTGATGACGTAACAACGACAGGACTGTTTTTGGACTTTTTGAACTTACCCCAATGAGCCTCCATGAAGAAACCAGCCTCCGGTAAGAAACTTGGCATTTTTACAGTTGTTGCTGTCTGCTCGAGCGTACGATCACCCCAACAGAAAAAAACGTTTTAATCTCAACAAAGACCTTCGGAGCTGCAGTTTGGCTTGTAGAAAACTCACTCAAGTAGTAACGGGGCTCACATACAGCTGATTTTATCTGTCCAGTGTACAGAAAACAAAACAAATCTGACCGGGAAGGGAGCCAGACGCTGCTCCCACTGCGCGTCTGCAGACGCGTTCTGTGTGAACAGACATCTGTTGACAAGCAGCAAACACCGTGCGTTGGGAGCGTTTTGACGCGTTTGGTGGGAACGTGGCATTATGGTGCATAACTTTCAGTTCCCTTATCAGTCATGTCACTCGGTGTAACATAAATGCTATGGGAACATAATTCAATCACGCCCTTGAAATGCTCAGTAAAATGCATGCCAGTGTGAACGTCCACCTTTATTCAGCAGGCATCCCAAGGTTGCTTTCTACTGTGTGTTAGAAAGGACACCCTGAGTGACATCACACGCAGTAACATCCTAACTGTAATGCTTTGCAAACGTGTTCATTGAGCTCCAGTTCACAGCAGCACAGATGTCTGCAACTGGTACACCCTTGAACAGTGACCACGAGGTGGCCAAGCCCCGAGTGGAGTGGGCACGCACTCCAAAGGGCACCTGTTGACCTTTGCTACTGTACGCCCTTTTAATGGCCTCAGTCACCCAGTGTGAGCGGCGCTGCTTTGATAGGGCCTTTCCTGTAGCTGGTGCAGCAAAGCACACAAACAGTTGATTTGTTTTTCTCCATTCAGCTGTTCTCTTCATGTAAGCACTTAAAGCTCTCACAGGGCAGATAGCCTTCAGTTTTTCCTGTTCCTGAGTGAGGACAAGAGTAGGTGGAAAAGAAGAGAGATCAAAGTCCAGACTTCTGGGGTTCAAAGCCAAGACCTTGGGGATATATGTCGGATTAGGCCTTAGGGTGACCTTTGACCCGTCAGGGGCGAACCTGGTACACTTTGGGTGTACAAACAAAGCATGGAGGTCACCCACACGTTTTGCCGAGCAAACAGCCAGGAGAAGAGCGGTCTTATAAGATAATAAATCTATCTTAATCTCGCTCAGTGGTTTGAATGGGGGATCACAGAGAGCCCCCAAGACCAGAGTAATGGCCCTTTTCCACCGGTCGGCTCGGGTCGGATGTTACATCATATGTGCGTCGCAGAGACCCCCTTTCATCCTTTTCCACCGGATATTCCGTGCTAAGCCGCGCGAGATTTCTTGAGATTTTCGGGCTGGTTTCAGAGGGGTACTAAGGCGAGCTCACCCGCACCGGAAGTAGGAAGGAGGAGACTCGAGCAGTTTTCATGGAAGCGAGGGACGCGATCACTGCAGGACTTTACATGATAAACACGGTAAAAACAATTATTATTTTTTAAATTTATAGCAAAGATGGGTCTTCAGCTGAACGTGTCCTTAATAAAATCACGTACTGCTCAAAACTGCAGGATTTTAAAAAATAGGTTCGCCACGAGCAACACGCGGCGCGCGGGCGGCTTTATGTCTTTAAATGTAGCTCAATGAACAGATATAAAATATATTTCATAGCTGACTTTATAGTACGAGGGCTCCTGAGCTTAACCACGCTTTAATATTGTCACGTAGTGGTCAAATATGCTGCATTTAAAGTAGTTTCGCTTTGACTTTTTCCAAAACCTGTGCTTGCACAACGAAAATAAATTATAAAAATTCGAATTTTATTTCAAATAACTCCAACAGGATACATTTAGTATATGAACATGTTGTGATCACACTAGATTTTTTTGAAAAATATCAGCTATGTGGTTTTTGATAGAATTGATAATATGTGATACAAAGTACAAGGGAGAAAATTAATGGACGTAGCTTGACACATTTATGTCTATAAAACATTGAATTTTATTTCAAATAACTCCAACAGGATACATTTAGTATATGAACATGTTGTGATCACACTAGATTTTTTTGAAAAATATCAGCTATGTGGTTTTTGATAGAATTGATAATATGTGATACAAAGTACTAGGGATGGGGCCGATCCGATCCAGTATCGGTATCGGTATCCGATACCAGCATTATTTAAGTATCGGGTATCGGATTAAACCTGCCGATACTTTTCCGATCCAGCTTCATAGAGCACTTGTGTTCAATCACATTCTGTGACTGCCCTTCTTAACATTGTGTGAGATAAACCCAATGAAGACACTCTTAAGCCTTACAATAAGGGGTTCCCTATTGTAAGGCTTAAGAGTGTCTTCATTGGGTTTATCTCACACAATGTTAAAATGAATAGTTTGGGTGCAAAAGTTCCATTATACAGAGTCAAATACCTGAACAGTATCGGATCGGGAAAGTATCGGTATCGGTCGATACTGAGTTAATAAGTATCGGTATCGGATCGGAAGTGAGAAATGTGGATCGGTGCATCCCTACAAAGTACAAGGGAGAAAATTAATGGACGTAGCTTGACACATTTATGTCTATAAAACATTGAATTTTATTTCAAATAACTCCAACAGGATACATTTAGTATATGAACATGTTGTGATCACACTGTGTTGTTTAAAAAAAAAAAAAAACAGTTTCTGGACTAAATTAATCACATTTTTCTTTTACAGTCAACAGAAGAAAATCGCCAGAATTCAACAACCTGTGTCATCTTCTGGAGGAAGACGTGAGACACCAGATGGAAATTTGTTACTTCTGTTTGTCACTTCAAACTTTTCCTATTAAACGTTATATTTTCTTAAGTGGTGTCCTCGAACATTCAATTTCCTAAACTTATTTTATAATGTGAAGTGTGTATTGTGTTTAAATCCATACTGGAAGTTAAGAGAACTTTCCATTTGCATTTGACCTTTAAAGAATCATAAGATAAAGATTATTAGAATCTGCTCAACTGTTATTACGTTATAAATTATTTGGTTCTAGGATGAAGTCATACAAAAAAAGTCAAAAATTAAAAGTGGCCAAAGTCCTTTGGACAGTTTAAAGTTAAAGAATTCACAGACCATCCATCTACCATCTACCACCCAGCAGCAACTTTACCAGGGAGACACTGGCAGTTTCAAAGATCACAGTGTGATGTTTTAAATCAACTTTATTTATAAAGCACATTTTAAAAACCACAGGGTCAACCAAAGTGCTGTACAATAACATAAAAGACAAGTTAATTAAAAACTATAAAAAGCATACAAAAATAAATACATATACCAGTCTTACTGCAGGTGTGTTAACATGCCATAAAAGATAAGATCACGTGTTAAAAGCCAAGGAATAAATGTGTGTTTTTAAATAAGATTTAAAAAGTTTTGAGGACTGTCAGCAGCAACTGCTCAGCTGATCTGAGATCGGGGAGGGCAGGAAGGTTGAAGCAGCTCAGATAAATATGGTTTTGCAACTTTATCAAGCACCTTGTGCATAACTAAATAATAAAATATGCTTTAATACATCTTTATTGTAAAAATACTAAATTGGAAAATATATGGGTTTAAAGAAGGCAACAAGGTAGGATTATGAATTGGGTTTAAAGATTACAGCTCATGAGGTACTCATTAGGGATGCACCGATCCACATTTCTCACTTCCGATCCGATACCGATACATATTAACTGAGTATTGACCGATACCGATACTTTTCCGATCCGACACTGTTCAGGTATGCGACTCTGTATAATGAAACTTTTGTACCCAATCTATTCATTTTAACATTGTGTGACATAAACCCAATGAAGACACAGTTAAGCCTTACATTAGGGAACCCACTGACTTTAACAGCACACATGGCAGGAGGCAATTATACCACACACATGTCCTCCTTACTCATGGTGCAGCTGAAAAAACTAAAAAAGCGCTAAGCATGATGGGAAAGACAACATAGCCACTCCCCTTAACCAATAAGAGAGTTGATTATAGCTGGAAAACAGATTTAGCTGGAAAACTTTTCCAGCTAAATCTGGAAAACTAAAAACAACAGTAGCTCATGGCTCACTCCTAAAGCTGGAAAACTAAAAAAACGCTAAGCATTATGGGAAAGTCAACAAAATCTCTCTTATTGGTTAAGGGCAGTGGCTGTGTTGTGTTTCCCATCATGCTTAGCACTTTTTTAGTTTTTTCAGCTGCACCATGAGTAAGGAGGACATGTGTGTGGTATAATTGCCTCCTGTCCTGTGTGCTGTTAAAGTCAGTGGGTTCCTTAATGTAAGGCTTAACAGTGTCTTCATTGGGTTTATCTCACACAATGTGATTGAACATAAGTGCTCTTTGAAGCTGGATCGAAAAAGTATCGGCAGGTTTGATCCGATACCAGATACTTAAATATTGCTGGTATCGGATACCGATACCGATACTGGATCGGATCGGCCCCATCCCTAGTACTCATTATAGCATGACATCTCTTTCACAACATTCTGTCAAAGCCTTTATTGTGTTCTTCTTCTAGTGGTGGCTAGTACTGTAGTAAATAGCTTGAGGGAACACTACTGCCACCATGTGGTAAGACGAGTAGGATTCTGGACCCCGCCCACAGAAGGGGTACAAAAAAGCTGTGGAAACAGAACATAGATGTGACCCGACCCGAACTGAGCCAACCTGAGCCGATCCAACCCGAGCCGAGCCGAGCGGTGGAAAAGAGGCATAAGATCCCATCCAAGGGTCAAGATCTTGCTGGGGGTCTCTTCCTTAGCATACCCTTCATAAATCTTATTATGAGCGGGTGCGCGCCAGGCGTCCTCCTCCCCCAGCCCTCGTGACAGGCCGAAATTGCTGATAAGAATACCTTAATCGTTGAGAAAGAACGACCTTTCTCCAGCAAGTCCTGAAGAAAGGTGAGGAGCTAGGCCAAGTCACATGAATAAGAAATAATATTTCTTTCTGTGCACCAAGCTTCAAAAATACGCCATTTCCTGGCGTAGAGAGACTGTGTTGACGTAGCTCGTGTATTTTGAATGGTATCCACCATGTTCTCGGGCAGGCCTGAGGCTACCAGCTTGTTCCTCTCTGCCACCAAGCTGAAATTTAACACAGCTCTCAGCATAAGCGTCGAGGCTGTTCCTTCTGGTGACGTGGATGGTCCCTGGAGTGGAGCAGGTGGTGGAACCAGCTCTCCCTCAAGGGCCCTTATTTCTGAGGTCCCTTGAAGGCCAACCACGTTAGGGAGAGGGCCTTCCTACAGATGTACTGCCATATTACTCTGATCGAGAGTGAGTGGAGGCAGAGGCAATCTGTTGTCATTATTAGACAAAAGCGGAACAGAATGTCTGTTTTTCCTCTTTTTGTTATGGGTCATTGATCGGAGGGGCTGCAAGTTTTGTATATGAGCAGATCTCCTGACTCCAGCCCGTTTCCTGGTTGGGTCTGGTTTACTGGTCTCCGGCCTCATCAGAGCCCTAGAGCCGTACGAACCTCCGGGGGGCTATGTTTCACCTGGTGGAGGGGTGTCATTTAAGAGCAGAACTGTGTCAGCACAGTGAGTGCGGCCACATGCTACAGGATCACTGCTTGAGCATGGCATGTTGCCCATTGAGGATAAGGGGACAGCTTCAGCATGAGAATGTGGAGTTGTCCGTGATGGTCCTTTGTGTTGAGCAGATCATAGATTGGTTGGTGACAGAGAGTTCATTCCTCTTTTATTAAAGGAAAGAGTAGTCTGATTCAGCTCTAATGCCATTTCTGTTCTGCGCAATGTTTACACATGCTGCAGTTTCATCACAACTGCCTTTGTGAACGTGTGATACTGGTGTTGGCCTGCGGGCTTCTGCCATGCCCCCCCCCCATCTCTTACTGATGAGGGGGGCCACGGCCACCCCCCCCCCCCAACAAAGCCAGTCAGGGGGGCGGCCGTGGCGTAGTGGTAATGGCAGTCAACCCCGATCAGAAGGTTGGCGGTTCGAATCCCGGTTCCCCACACCATGTGTCGTTGTGTCCTTGGGCAAGACACTTAACCCCAAGTTGCTCCCAGTAGGACTGGAAAGCGCCTTGCATGGTAGTCTGCCGTTACCGGTGTATGAATGTGTGTAGCACTTTTAGATTTTCACTAGAAAAAGTGCGTTATAAATTAAATTCATTATTATTATTATTATTATTACTGGCATCCGTTGAATAGGTGGCCAGGAAGGTAGGTCATCAGATTGTGTTGGCACGCACCCCTAGAGCGCGGACGTGTCACGGGTTTGTTTGATTTGTGTATTCCCGACCCCGTGGTTTACAACGGAGAGGGGGCTAGAGCACATGACCCCCCTCACCTGTCTCTGTGAGGAGTGTCGGGCCTGTTTGCAGGTGTCTCTGGGCCAGTCTGTTGCAGACAGACGCGAGGCACCCTGCTAGGGTTTACTGATTAGGCTAACACCCCGTGAGCCGCGAGGGAGGGGGGGATGATGGCCCCCGCCCTTTATATCGGCTGGAAGAACAGAGGGAGCAGTGCTGCTGATGTTACTGTTTGTTGTTGTTTTTTTTGTTTGTTTTTTTGAGTCAAGAAAACAGAGAGGGGCTGTTTTTTTAGCTTTATTCATGCTTAAGTGTAACGACATATTTGACTTTATGTCACTCACAGCAGAAGGAACATGATTCGTGCATGAAACAAAGGCACCAGCTTTTTGTACCGTGCTACAAACAATGTCTGGACGTGAAAAGATCATTTCCCGTACCGCATGGGTGGGTGATCNACACCAGATGGAAATTTGTTACTTCTGTTTGTCACTTCAAACTTTTCCTATTAAACGTTATATTTTCTTAAGTGGTGTCCTCGAACATTCAATTTCCTAAACTTATTTTATAATGTGAAGTGTGTATTGTGTTTAAATCCATACTGGAAGTTAAGAGAACTTTCCATTTGCATTTGACCTTTAAAGAATCATAAGATAAAGATTATTAGAATCTGCTCAACTGTTATTACGTTATAAATTATTTGGTTCTAGGATGAAGTCATACAAAAAAAGTCAAAAATTAAAAGTGGCCAAAGTCCTTTGGACAGTTTAAAGTTAAAGAATTCACAGACCATCCATCTACCATCTACCACCCAGCAGCAACTTTACCAGGGAGACACTGGCAGTTTCAAAGATCACAGTGTGATGTTTTAAATCAACTTTATTTATAAAGCACATTTTAAAAACCACAGGGTCAACCAAAGTGCTGTACAATAACATAAAAGACAAGTTAATTAAAAACTATAAAAAGCATACAAAAATAAATACATATACCAGTCTTACTGCAGGTGTGTTAACATGCCATAAAAGATAAGATCACGTGTTAAAAGCCAAGGAATAAATGTGTGTTTTTAAATAAGATTTAAAAAGTTTTGAGGACTGTCAGCAGCAACTGCTCAGCTGATCTGAGATCGGGGAGGGCAGGAAGGTTGAAGCAGCTCAGATAAATATGGTTTTGCAACTTTATCAAGCACCTTGTGCATAACTAAATAATAAAATATGCTTTAATACATCTTTATTGTAAAAATACTAAATTGGAAAATATATGGGTTTAAAGAAGGCAACAAGGTAGGATTATGAATTGGGTTTAAAGATTACAGCTCATGAGGTACTCATTAGGGATGCACCGATCCACATTTCTCACTTCCGATCCGATACCGATACATATTAACTGAGTATTGACCGATACCGATACTTTTCCGATCCGACACTGTTCAGGTATGCGACTCTGTATAATGAAACTTTTGTACCCAATCTATTCATTTTAACATTGTGTGACATAAACCCAATGAAGACACAGTTAAGCCTTACATTAGGGAACCCACTGACTTTAACAGCACACATGGCAGGAGGCAATTATACCACACACATGTCCTCCTTACTCATGGTGCAGCTGAAAAAACTAAAAAAGCGCTAAGCATGATGGGAAAGACAACATAGCCACTCCCCTTAACCAATAAGAGAGTTGATTATAGCTGGAAAACAGATTTAGCTGGAAAACTTTTCCAGCTAAATCTGGAAAACTAAAAACAACAGTAGCTCATGGCTCACTCCTAAAGCTGGAAAACTAAAAAAACGCTAAGCATTATGGGAAAGTCAACAAAATCTCTCTTATTGGTTAAGGGCAGTGGCTGTGTTGTGTTTCCCATCATGCTTAGCACTTTTTTAGTTTTTTCAGCTGCACCATGAGTAAGGAGGACATGTGTGTGGTATAATTGCCTCCTGTCCTGTGTGCTGTTAAAGTCAGTGGGTTCCTTAATGTAAGGCTTAACAGTGTCTTCATTGGGTTTATCTCACACAATGTTAAGAAAGGCAGTCACAAAATGTGATTGAACATAAGTGCTCTTTGAAGCTGGATCGAAAAAGTATCGGCAGGTTTGATCCGATACCAGATACTTAAATATTGCTGGTATCGGATACCGATACCGATACTGGATCGGATCGGCCCCATCCCTAGTACTCATTATAGCATGACATCTCTTTCACAACATTCTGTCAAAGCCTTTATTGTGTTCTTCTTCTAGTGGTGGCTAGTACTGTAGTAAATAGCTTGAGGGAACACTACTGCCACCATGTGGTAAGACGAGTAGGATTCTGGACCCCGCCCACAGAAGGGGTACAAAAAAGCTGTGGAAACAGAACATAGATGTGACCCGACCCGAACTGAGCCAACCTGAGCCGATCCAACCCGAGCCGAGCCGAGCGGTGGAAAAGAGGCATAAGATCCCATCCAAGGGTCAAGATCTTGCTGGGGGTCTCTTCCTTAGCATACCCTTCATAAATCTTATTATGAGCGGGTGCGCGCCAGGCGTCCTCCTCCCCCAGCCCTCGTGACAGGCCGAAATTGCTGATAAGAATACCTTAATCGTTGAGAAAGAACGACCTTTCTCCAGCAAGTCCTGAAGAAAGGTGAGGAGCTAGGCCAAGTCACATGAATAAGAAATAATATTTCTTTCTGTGCACCAAGCTTCAAAAATACGCCATTTCCTGGCGTAGAGAGACTGTGTTGACGTAGCTCGTGTATTTTGAATGGTATCCACCATGTTCTCGGGCAGGCCTGAGGCTACCAGCTTGTTCCTCTCTGCCACCAAGCTGAAATTTAACACAGCTCTCAGCATAAGCGTCGAGGCTGTTCCTTCTGGTGACGTGGATGGTCCCTGGAGTGGAGCAGGTGGTGGAACCAGCTCTCCCTCAAGGGCCCTTATTTCTGAGGTCCCTTGAAGGCCAACCACGTTAGGGAGAGGGCCTTCCTACAGATGTACTGCCATATTACTCTGATCGAGAGTGAGTGGAGGCAGAGGCAATCTGTTGTCATTATTAGACAAAAGCGGAACAGAATGTCTGTTTTTCCTCTTTTTGTTATGGGTCATTGATCGGAGGGGCTGCAAGTTTTGTATATGAGCAGATCTCCTGACTCCAGCCCGTTTCCTGGTTGGGTCTGGTTTACTGGTCTCCGGCCTCATCAGAGCCCTAGAGCCGTACGAACCTCCGGGGGGCTATGTTTCACCTGGTGGAGGGGTGTCATTTAAGAGCAGAACTGTGTCAGCACAGTGAGTGCGGCCACATGCTACAGGATCACTGCTTGAGCATGGCATGTTGCCCATTGAGGATAAGGGGACAGCTTCAGCATGAGAATGTGGAGTTGTCCGTGATGGTCCTTTGTGTTGAGCAGATCATAGATTGGTTGGTGACAGAGAGTTCATTCCTCTTTTATTAAAGGAAAGAGTAGTCTGATTCAGCTCTAATGCCATTTCTGTTCTGCGCAATGTTTACACATGCTGCAGTTTCATCACAACTGCCTTTGTGAACGTGTGATACTGGTGTTGGCCTGCGGGCTTCTGCCATGCCCCCCCCCCATCTCTTACTGATGAGGGGGGCCACGGCCACCCCCCCCCCCCAACAAAGCCAGTCAGGGGGGCGGCCGTGGCGTAGTGGTAATGGCAGTCAACCCCGATCAGAAGGTTGGCGGTTCGAATCCCGGTTCCCCACACCATGTGTCGTTGTGTCCTTGGGCAAGACACTTAACCCCAAGTTGCTCCCAGTAGGACTGGAAAGCGCCTTGCATGGTAGTCTGCCGTTACCGGTGTATGAATGTGTGTAGCACTTTTAGATTTTCACTAGAAAAAGTGCGTTATAAATTAAATTCATTATTATTATTATTATTATTACTGGCATCCGTTGAATAGGTGGCCAGGAAGGTAGGTCATCAGATTGTGTTGGCACGCACCCCTAGAGCGCGGACGTGTCACGGGTTTGTTTGATTTGTGTATTCCCGACCCCGTGGTTTACAACGGAGAGGGGGCTAGAGCACATGACCCCCCTCACCTGTCTCTGTGAGGAGTGTCGGGCCTGTTTGCAGGTGTCTCTGGGCCAGTCTGTTGCAGACAGACGCGAGGCACCCTGCTAGGGTTTACTGATTAGGCTAACACCCCGTGAGCCGCGAGGGAGGGGGGGATGATGGCCCCCGCCCTTTATATCGGCTGGAAGAACAGAGGGAGCAGTGCCGCTGATGTTACTGTTTGTTGTTGTTTTTTTTGTTTGTTTTTTTGAGTCAAGAAAACAGAGAGGGGCTGTTTTTTTAGCTTTATTCATGCTTAAGTGTAACGACATATTTGACTTTATGTCACTCACAGCAGAAGGAACATGATTCGTGCATGAAACAAAGGCACCAGCTTTTTGTACCGTGCTACAAACAATGTCTGGACGTGAAAAGATCATTTCCCGTACCGCATGGGTGGGTGATCATGTAAAGTCAAAAAGCGGGCCTGGTTCATCAGGTACGCTTTTGTTTGGTGTCCCGATTCGCCGAGGAGGCTCTGTGTCGGACCACCTGGCGGGGAACAAATCTTTTTTTACTCCAGGCATGTTCGGTCCGAGGTAGGCCTGGCGGTGGTCTCTGCCGGTGCTTGGCCTCGTACGTCGGTCGCTTTTGCGGTGGGGCACGTGTGGCTAAGTGGTGTCGAGGTTGCACGAGTCTGCTCCCAGCTAATTCCCTGGGGTGGGGGGCGAAGGCTCTCCTGGGGATGCCCACTCAGAGAGCTTCAGCCTGTTTGCACCTCTGGTCCAGCCTGATCTGAATTCGATCCAGAGCTTTTCCAAGAAGCCCCGTGGGTTCTATCGAATGGTGGAGAAAAGGGATTTTTTGTCCCTCCGGGAGGTCTCTTAAGGTCATCCATAGATGGCGTATTGCGATGACCACCTCAGCCATGCCTCTGCCTTGTGCAACAGCTGCTGTCCCTATCATGCGGAGCACAAAGTCTGTTGCCCTGCGGGCTTGATCCAGCAGGTCTGCGGCAGCTTGCTTGTCAGTCGTTACCTGGAGTTCCTGCAGTTTTTCAGACAGGTACGCTTGCATCATGGCGGACGCGTTCATTACGCGTGCCGCGAGGCCCTAAGCTCTGTAGCATTTCTCGAACAGAGAAGCCGAGGCTCGACAGGCTTTGCTACGGAGAGTTGGTTTTGTCCCGGATTACTTGAGAGCCAGATAAGATGCTAGTGTGTCCTCAATTTGGGGCACATTGGCTATTCCCGCTTAATCCATCCCGTCCACGTCGAGGAACTGTGAGAGCGGCAGTAACATGGGAGTTCTGGGCTGAGACCAGGTGCGAGTCAGCTCTGTGAGGAAGTCCAGAAAGACGGGCATCCTTTGCCTCGTGGCGGCCTGCTGCTTTGAATAAAAATAGTTTACTGCCAACCTCGTGACCTGTTGACGAGGTGAAGGCTCCGGCCATGGGATCTGCAGCGCGTCCGTTGCTCTGTGACACAAGTCGAACAGAGAAGGGATGGAAAAGTCAGTCTCCGGGAGCACAAGCACCGGGGTGCGGGAGAGGTCTTCTCCCTAGTCCTCGTATTTGACGTTGGTGTCATCCGCAGAAAATTAACCTGAGGCTGAAATCGAGATCTCGTCCTCGTTCATCATGCCTCGAGTGTCGAATTCGACTGTTAAGTCCACCATGGGAGCCAGCACATCTGGGTTACCGCCCCATTCGACTCGGGTGCTGTCATCCAGAGCCATGCTCTCGAGCTCTGGCGTAGGAGTGAGAGCCCCAGTAGTATCTGGGTCTGCTGGCGCCGTAGCAGCACCCATGGCCTTGGCGACGATGTATGCCCGGTGCCTTCTCACTGCCTCCAGCATCTGGCTGCAGTGTGGGCAAGAGTCGGGCGCGTCCAGCACCATTCTCGTGTGCAGCATCCCCAAGCAGACGGGACAGGCCTCGTGGGTGTCCATCGCTGAGAGGGAAAAACCGTAGCCGCTGGGACAGGCACGCGAGGTTGGGCTTGCCGTCTTGCTGGTCTTTTTCGGAAGTCTTGTCTTTCGCTTCCCTTTCTCCGGAGGCATGTCCGAGATAAGATGAGCGAGTCCTTCCAAAATCCTTTTTCCTTTTATTTGAGACGTCTCCTCCATCGCGTCGCTTTTGCCGGCTAGCCCGCTACGAATTAGCAGGGGTAGCAATGTGACGCAGTTAGCGCTGTCGAGCGAAGCAGTCTGCGGAGAGAGGAGAAGAAAAAACTTTGAGGTTAAGGAAAAATGTGCCGGACTAGCTTTCGCTAGACCAGCAGTACGCAGGAATAATTCTCTGTATGCCCTGTGTAGGAAGCAAGCTCACCTCTGGTCAAGCGATGAAGCAACAGAAAAGTCCCGCGAAGAGAGAGAGAGAGTTCAGGTTTAAGCGAGGTGAAGGGCAATAAAAGAATGATGGATGGGCGTCAGCGCCTTAAATACCCAGAGGGCGGGTCCTCTGGCACGACGCTGCCGTCCCTGCCGTAAAGGCGTGATTGTATTCCTTCAGGTAATCGCGCGGGGCGCAATTTTCCATAGCATTTATGTTGCACCGAGTGACATGACTGATAACGGAACTCAAATATAGAATATAAGTGGAGTTAAAGGATTACACACTCCTGCACAGTAGGTGGCATTATGCACCTAAAAGTTGTTTGCGATCCGCCATAAATCAAAAGAAGAAGACACGTTTTTTTTCTTTAGTACATTGTCCTGAGATGACTTTTGTTGTGAACTGGGACTATGCAAATAAACTGGGACTGAATTTGGTGAAAGTACAAATGAACCTAGAGCCTTTGTCTATCTTTTATTTAGGGTGATTCTTTTTGGGGGGCAACGTCCGCATGTTTCTCTTACCCTGATTTTTTTCTAAAATGTGCCAAATATTTACAACAAAGTATTTTAATTATACACTTAAATGTTTGCCATCATTCAAATATGAATGGAATGCATTTAAAATATTATTTTGTACTTTACACACCTTTTTGGTGACATAGATGGTCAATTTTATTGTGTCCGCAGTGCAGTGTAAAAGATTTCCTCAAGAAGTTTAAACAATAAAATTAAATTAAAAAAGAAATGTTTTCAATAATTTGATTGACTGGACTAAACCTTATTTTATTATGAAACTGAATCTGTTGAAACTCTTTTTTATTTGATATTTTCTTGATATTATACATGTCCCAGTAGTAACTTTCCACCCTGTTAGAATGTTTCTTTTTTGCCCTCAAAAGACTACAATTCCATAAAAGCCATTTACAGGAAGTGACATCAATTGGGCCCCTCCTAGACTACTCCGTAATATAAAACGAGCACTGCCCAGCACTGCGCCGCCGGAGTGGGACGATAATCTGGTTTGTGAGCGGACCACGATGGAGTGTAGTAGTGGGGGTGATGGACAGTGTTTGGCTTCGGGTAAACGGTGTCTTGAGGTTGCTGATGACGGTGTTGACGGTAGGAAGAAGGTGCTACTGGAGACGTGTAAAGTTGTGTTGCGGTTTGCGGCGGGCCGGGGTTTGCTTGGGGTGAGCCCTGTGGCTTTTTCGAAGGGTCTGAAGCGTGCTGTGGGTGACGTGGAAGTAGCTAAGGTGTTGTGGGATGGCAATCTCCTGCTCGTTTGTAGGCATGCTGAACAGAGGGACAAGGCTTTGGGTTTGGAGACTGTGTGTGGTAAAGCGGTGGTGGATAGGAAGATTGTGGGTGAGGTGAGAGGTTCCAGGGGTGTTATTTCCGGGATTCCTGTTAAGGATGACTTGGAGGTCTTGAGGAAGAACATTAAGGGTGGGGAAGTTGAGTCCTTGAAACGTTTACCGGCTTATCGGGATGGGGTGAAGGTGGATAGTACGTCTGTCTTGTTGTGTTTCCGGGATGGTGTTT